>APFE030763292.1:66239-88693 GCA_000404065.3 Pinus taeda | reverse complement strand
CATCCAATTCCGATAAGTATTTATGGAGATATGAATTTATTTTGTTTATGAAATTATTATCAAGCCGACCAACTATTATGTAGGCTCTAGAAGCCCAACCGACGTGTCTATTCATCATCCTCGCTTTAGTATAAATAGAAGGAGACTTTAAGTCATTCTTCACACTCACTCTCTTGTGATCTCTCTTCATCCTGTTTTGGGTTTGATGGAAAAAAGATCCAAAATATGATGCCCTAATTAAGCAACGTGATGAATGTATACGTTGTTCTTTCATGGAGTAAAACGCTAGACAGTCATACGCAGTAATGTAAATGCTGGATGTTGGGCATTAAATGTAAAAGCTGAACATGATCATATAATACGTTGTGTATGGGTATGGAACGTTGTCATACCCTAGATTTGGCAGCGTGCTTGTCATAGATCTGGCAGTATAAGATGCGTGGACCAATATATATATATATAATGATATTATATATATATATATATATATATATATATATGCTCATATGGGAATGAAGATATATTGAAACGCATACATGAAACGCAGTCACTGTGGACAGTCATACATAGTATACATAAAACGCAAACATTGGAACGCAGTCATATGTTACGCTGGTCAATACGCTGGGCAGCAACCCTCATATGTTGTCTAGAAACCCTAAACGCAGCACTTATACGATGTCCAGAAGACATGTTTCACGCAGCCATAAAAGAACAAAACTCACGCGTGGAAATATTCGGATGGTTTTCGTTGTAATGAGGATTCCACGTAGACATGGAAACTCATGCATATATATAATCTGTCACACGCAGCTTCATACGTTGTCACACACAGCAACATAGACGTTGTCATACACAGCAACCCTTACATGATGTACGCATAACATATTCACAGTGATACTTTGTTCATGAACACTGATGGAGACATTCATTACATGCAGTCCATGGAGACAGTCAACATGATATCTAATCCGTTATCATATAAGGAACAGCTGCGATGGAGAGCAGGCATAAATGGTTGTCGTTGTAGATGAAAGAGCTGAAAATGGTTGCACTATAATACATTGTTCAAGCAGTTCTATTCACAGTCAATGGAAACATCGAAGAGCTTCCAGGAGATTTGCTTTGTTGTAGGTGATAGCATGATGATAATCAGCACAATGATGCATAATGATAAATGGATAGCATGATGATAAACCAGATCATGAGCAGCTTGATAAGGCTATGGAAGAAGCACAATGATGTATGAATGAACTGCATAATGATGCATGATGACATGGAGCATGAAAACATGGACATGGGCAGCAGTTGAATGAAAACTTGGACATGATGCACAACAGCATGATGATAATACACACCTGTAAGGACAGCATGATGATGATGCATATTAGTATGGGCAGCATAATAAGATCATGAACATGAGGGGGCATGATGATTATCATGATTAGTGCAACATGGTGCGCTACACAGTAAGGTGCAGCAAATGGACGAGATGCAGCACGATGATAGGTGAAGGAGTCACCTTGAGAATCAGTTGAAGCAGAATATCTTCAACTGATCTCATCATTATACGAAATGATCTATGCTAGATCTAGATAAGTCAAAGTATTGACTTATGTTGTAAATGTACTCTCTCTCTCTCTTTCTCTGTTGAACTTTGAAGATAAAAGAAGATTTGATCAAATGGTTTCCCCACACATTGTGGGGTTTGTCCCTGGCTCACGCCATATCTTGTGTCCTCTTGTCTTGGCTTGTCTTCTGCGTTTTATATTTATGTTCTATCTGCAGTTTATCGTAATGCTGATGTGATTACTAACTGTGAAAATTTAAATAAATTGCTCTAGCATAGAACATACCCAAATACATAATAAAGGAAGCAAGACGAAAAGGATGGCAATGCAAAGCAGTTCTTGTGAAAATGATGAACCTAATGGAAGGAGGGAACTGCAGCCATTCTGCAGAGAAGGATCATCAAGAACCTATAAAGAATCATCATTATGAAAATTCTTGAAGTAGCATTATGACTAATTACATCTAGTTGGAAATAATGTATCTAAAGGATGAAGGAATGTTAATGGTCATGTTATATTAAAAGTCTTTCTTTTCTTGGAAAAGGAAACTTATCTTTGACAAGTTTAAGAAGCAATCTCAGGATGATTAGATGATTACATAAGTATGCATATTTGAAGAACATATCTACAGGAATTATGGAGGAAGAATTGGTTATGAATATGTTTGATTGCATGGCGTGAATATACCAATATTGATCAACATCAAGTATAGTCTCCGGAAGAAAAGAAGAGAGTTAACTATGACAACTCCTAGAAAGATATTATAGCTTGGTAATCAAGCTCACTCCTTGGGCACTCTGATGTATAAAAGAAGATTCATGTGGAGATGGATCATAAGTATGTTGATGCTATGATGAGAAAGTCATCGTGATAAGGAATAGATGAAGAATGTTGAAGCAAGCTCAACATATTTGGCAATTATGAAGTCAAGATGTGTTCATCTTGGGATTACAAGGTAGCAGTACAAGAAGATAAATTGAAGGTTAAGTTCGTACAACAACAAGGAGATCACTTTCATAAGGAAGCTATGATCAGCTTGAAGTTTGAAAAGGATCAATGTAATGCCCTCATTGATGATGACAAAACGAAAATTAATAACTTGAACCTTGTCACAAGTGTTAAAGGATGGCTCCATGATGTTCAGGAAGGTCGAATATCTCCAATGACATGATGATGAAGGTGTAATATTCCTAATCAGCCGTGGCTAATTGGAATATTCGATTTTGCCAAATTTTTGCCTTCTATAGTTATTTATAAATAAAAAGAAAGTGAGGACGGGGGACATAACTCACTTTAAGAATAAAAAGTCACTTCCTAGTAGCACAACGTTGTGACTTACGGAGGAGCCAAGGAGGCCAAAGGGGGACACAGAAATGGGGCCCACGCAGACACATGAAGGGACTGCGCAAGAGGGAAGAACACATGGCAAGAGGGGAATCACGCAGGAGGAGGTGAGTCTAGGGATTGTGAGAGGCAGAGACTATAAAATAAAGAGGAGCCCCCTCATTTTGCATCATTTTGGTTATGAGCATTTGTGATAGTCATTTTGACTTAGAGCACGCTGGCTGTTTAGCTAGTCTGCAGCACTGTTTAGTGCATTGAGTGTCTCCATTCGGAGATCTCACCCTTAGGGCCGAGGGACTTCGAGTGCCTGCTCAGGCAAGGTATTTCCATTGGCATTCCAGCAGTAGTTTCATCAGCATTTCAGCAGCAGTTTCATCAGCGTCTTTGAGGAACTGTGCAGAACCCCAAGGGGGTGATTTTCGGGGGTCGGCCATTTCAGAAAAGCTTTCTGGGTTTTTCTGAGTTTTTTTAGTAGAGTCAGAGTTCCAACCTTTTTTGAGGAGGGGAGCAGCCCCAAATCCTCATTCGATTTCCAGCAGCTACGTAGATCAGTGTGAGGCCATTCCAAGAAAGCTTTCTGGGTTTTTTTGGGTTTCTTGAGTAGGGCCCGAATCCAGAGTTTCAGCATTTTCCGAGGGGAGCAGCCCCAAATCATCATTTGCTTTCTAGCAGCAGCAGCAGCATCCACGCAGACTCTAGAGAGGCCATTCTTGTCATTTTGAGAGTACTTCTTCACTTGCCTTGTGCAAGTCGAGGTGCCATCTGTCTAATCACCTCTTGTACTCATTTATTGCTCAGTATAATAAAATGGCTTAGCATTTCTCGCTGCATTTCTTGTGTATCTGCTTATATTTCTGGTTTACATTATTATATGTTGTTCCACTGTTATTTTATCACTTCTGGGCTATTATATCATTTGCACATATTTGGTTGGAGATTTTGCTAGGGTTTGAGGAATATTACGGGTTAGGAATATTACAGAAGGAGCCTTTGTAGCTACTTCTTCTATGATCTCCACTAGAAGAACAAGGTAGCTAATGTTGGACACATCTCCCTAGTTGAGAGGGAGATTGGATATATTTCTTTTTGGTATATCCACCCTGGTTGAGAAGGAATGACGATGGACATACCTCATGTGTCATGCATTAGGCCAAGACTAACAATCGTACATCTAGTGAAGGCCATGAGGAGTGAATAAGGTCTAAAGGATTAGGTAAGCATTTGAAAAAGTTTGACCTTGGAGCACCGACGAAATCATGGTGATGAGTTGTTGTACCTTAGGCTAAATAGCCCGTATGATGGTACTATTAAGGTTGGTATCATGGCAGATAAGATAGATGATACCTAGATCCCTGATTGGGTTGGTACCTTGGTAAGTAGCCTAGATGGTACCTAGATCCATGTTGGTGTCTTGGCAGGTGGCCTATATGACACTTGGATCCTTGTTGAGTAGATGTCTTGGCAGGTAGCCTAGATGACATCTGGATCCTTGATGAGTTGGTGTCTTCGAAGGTAGCCTTGATGACACCTAGATCCTTGTTGAGTAAATGTCTTAGCAGGTAGCCTAGATGACATCTAGATCCTTGATGAGATGGTGCCTTGGCAGGTAGCCTAGATGACATCTGGATTTTTGTTGAGTAGATGTCTTGGCAGGTAGCCCAGAAGACATCTGGATCCTTGATGAGTTGGCATCTTGGCGTAAGTAGATGCTTTCGCAGGTAGCCTAGATGACATCTGGATCCTTGTTGAGTTGGTGTCTTGGTAGGTAGTCTAGATGACACATGGATCCCTGGTACCTTAACGTGGCCTAGATGGTACCTAGATACCTTGATAGTGAGCCTAGACGGTATCAAGATTTCTAGCACTGCATATGCTAATTGTAATACTCTTTGTTTGAAGATTTCTGTGGAGGGCATCTTGAGATTGTTTAGTGTTCGGAACTAAATGGCTATTGTGGTATTAGTTCCGAACACTAAATAATCTATAATATTGTTCTTAGAACAATTCAACTTGAGGTCATCCTTGTACTATTTGGACAACTATGAATACCTCCCTAGTTAAGAAGGAGTGTTGAGAAATGTAACTATGCTCGGTCTTCATAATTGTTATTGAATTCATATCATTATATATTTATTGTAAAAGCAAAAGAAAAAGAAAAAGATAATTTTGAAAGCATGGGTTTCATGCTCTATTTCATTTTATTAGGTCAAGCATGTTCTTCATGCTCTAGGGTTTATTGAGTCAATATAGTCCTTGCCATTTGTATAAGACCCTTATGGGAACTTTGTATCAAGCTAAGTTGCACGAAATGGGGAAATGGGTACAAGTTTCTGAAACGAGCATGGGTATGAAACATGACCCCCCCAAATTTTAGAAACGGGGAAACGCAATATATATATATTAGAATTTAGAACATTTAAGAAATGTTATGTGCAATCATAAAGCATACATGATACAATATAATTTATTACATTTAAAGTTTAAACATTATGATTAAATTTACATCACATTTACTCATGAATGATCACATAATGAAAATACCAATATCGGAATATCCAAAATCAACCTTTATTATATATCCAAATCTCAAAATCAGCCTTTATTATATATATGAGGCTGCAAGTACAATAAAGACTATGAGGTTGCAAGAACTATAAAGACAAAAGACCACTGCTCTCTTCCTCTTTTCTCCTTTGCTAAAATCATTCGTCTCCAAGAGAAACGACTTGCTCAATTGTGTGATGAGGGAATGAGGTGAAAGTCTTTTTATAACTTGAGAGAGGCATCTAGAAACATCCACAAGATATTTAATTCACCCAAAAACTAGTAATGAATAAACAAAAACAAAAACAAAACAAAAAGCAAACGAAACAAAAAAAACAAAAAAATAAAAATAAAAATCGCAATATGAAGTGGAAACTCCGTCGTACAGCCTAGAAACTCGTCTTCGGCCGTACCGGCCACGTTTACCGAGGCCGAAAACTCGTTTCCAGATCGTACGGTACCCGTTTCCGTTTCGTTCCCTAGCTGAAACGGACCTGGGGGCAACGCTTCCTGCAACATAGGTATCAAGAAAGAAATATTAAGATTGATTTTAAATATCATTTTTGGACTCTCAACACCAAGTTGGTCCTGCCAGTAAAGTTGGCCTAGAAGAGGCCTATTCGACCACACAAGATGAGTATATATTGAAGGAGAATTCGAACTCTTTGGCATCGATCTCAAGTAAGTTCAATCTGCAACAAGAGATGAAGTAAATCAAGAGAGAAGGCTAGAAAACAAGAGGAGAATCCAAGCAAAGAAGAAGTTTGAAATTTGACCTTGTCTAACTCACACGTGCAAGGAATCTGGGAATTTGTGCAAATTGCAAGACTGAAGCTTGCAAACCTGAACTAGGAGACCGAAACTTCGACTTGGGCAGAATTAAGTACTTTGACTCTCTTTGACTTTGGAAGACTCAGACTCTTTTGAAGAAGATACTTTGGAGGGTTGACTTGGTGTTTGGTGGAAGTTCTTGGTCTTGTTTTGGAGTCTTGGTTGTCTCATTTTGAATTGGTTCTATATAGAGAAGAGTTTGACTGGGTTTTCCAACACATAATCACAAGTAATTATCAAGAAAAGAGGAATTAAAAACCCTAATTTCTATCCCCATTGATTTCTCAACATTCTTGGTCCTTCTTAATGCCCCCTTTACCTCTGTTGCTTATGTGTGAGTACCCCTCTAGTATTTTAAGTCATTCTATGTAGAAACACGACCTCAGTTGGAGCTTTCCTACCTTGTTGGTGGACTCCAGTATTGCAGCAATAATGCTGCAACTCCTGGGACTCCCTTCTTTACTTGTATCAACCCAGTAGTTCGTAACAAACTTGGAAGCGACAGTGCTATATGCACAAGTACTAGCTCTTGCCGCAGGCTATCACTAGATCAGCTGGCACAAGTCTGCTAGGAGCTTAAACCAACTTCTATGAGCTTTTAGAAGAAGCTTTTAACTTTGATGAACGAAAGCTAACTCAAAGGAGGCTAATCTACTTGCAGAAAGAAGCTGAACGCTGAAAGGAAATGCAACCCTAGCAAACCCTAGTTTTACCGACTAATCCTACTGGTGCAAAAAAAATGATGAAAGCTACAAAAAGGGGTGCCATTGACTCTTGGGAAGGTTAAGTGCATGTGTCTAAGCCACTTCTGAAGTGAAATCTGAAAAGGAACATCTTTTTGTATTTTTGAGTAATCTTGTAGAATTATTATGCATGTGCTTTAACTGTTTTTGGCTGTACAGAGGTTGATTAATGAAAGGAAATGGCGTGGGCGCTTGTAGGAGGTTGGGAAGGTGAGAAGAGGGCCTAAGGGGTCCCTAGCACCCTTCCAGAGAGTTTCACAGTGTAGGGGTCTCGAAAAACTGCTCTCGTGAGCTTCTACAGAAAGTCTGCATGGGTTCTACAGGATGTTCCGAAAGGGGATTTTGGAGGATTGATGGTGGAAGAAAGGTGGAAAAGTGGAGATGGAGGTTGGATGAAGCTGTGAAGAGGTCTAGGACCTAGTGAATGAGGCTGAGTGATTAAGGTGGTTGGATTTTGTTCAAGGATGGAAAGAGCAAGGTTGCACAAAGATATGGAAATTAGGTCAAGTTAGAAAAGACTGACAAATGATGGGGAGGAATCTGAGTTAGGGGGTTGGAGCAAGTTGTCTGATGGAGGAAGGGTAGCCAGGAAGGTATCACAGGTGTTTTGCACACTATTTTCCAAAACTGACCAAACAAAGACTATGCAAACCAAAAATCTAGCTATTTTGACCTATTTTGACCTAGAAACCAGCAACCATGATGAATAGAAATTTATTGGTAGAAAATCATGTAAGATAACTATGAAAACTAAGCAAGAATGGATCTAAGCATGTAATCACAACTGGTACCAACTTTTGCAACTAAGAATGTAACACTAGCAATTGCATGAAGAAGCAAGAACAGGGTTTTTGTGGCAGCAAGGACACCTTAGTCTCAGCTCATGGTCCCAAAGAGGGAGAGGTGAGATCAAGGGTTGCTTGATGGCCTTTTTCGAAGATCTTTTCTATTACCAACCTATCAAATCAATCTGAAACATGAAAAGCTATTTCAATCATCAAAAATGACCTAAGTAACCAAGCAAGATTTTAATCTACTAGCAGAAATTATTCTATGAATACAGCAAAAACATATACCAGTACACAGAGGAGGTCCTGGCACTTGGGTTGGGCCCAACCCCAAGAGCTACAGGCTCCTAAGAAGAAGCTCAGAGCTGATGCAAAATGAAACTGATATCCATTACTCAGAAAATAACCATGTCACAAAAATGTTTACAGTAAAAGCTCCAAAATGAGCTAAAAGGCAGAGCAACACTAAAGTGCGAAATACAAAATGTTCCCAAAAGTAAACTACGAAGGCTAGAAGCCTTCCTTCTTATGCACTACGAGGGCTTCCAATAGCCCTCCTTAACTCAAAGGGCTTGGCTGCTCAAACTGCAAGTAATCAGTCACTTTACAAAAGTTGCTCGGCTGCCCTTGGGAATCATCTTTGGTGGCCTGCTAAACTCTGAGTTGATGGTGGAGAACTCGAGGAAGGGGCCATTTAGTGCAAGAGACATCCTTCCTACAAATCCTCAGCCTTGTTCCCTCGTATTTAGCTGTCAACTGGCTCATAAATGCTTGACCTTGGTCCAAAAGTTGTCCAAATATCTGCAATAACCACGTATTAGACTTCATGGTCAAGTGACTATTCTCATTCATTCAATTAACATAAATATGCTCAAAAGCATGCATAAACTATGAAGAATGGTGGATTAATCGAGAATAATAGGCAAAATGAGCCCAATAAGTTACCCATTTTTGGGCTCATCATCACCCCCTGCTAAAAGGGTTGCTCATCCTCTGAGCAACTAATCCAGCTCATCATCTTTGATTGCCTTGAATGCCTCTCTAACATCCCAGGTTTCCGATGTGATGTCTTCTTCTCGGTCATGAAACCCGGCTTTTCTCTCTACTTCCTCCCACTGCCTATGCTCCTCTTCTTCTTTGACCCCTTCCAACGGCCCTAAAAGCAAGGGAGGACTGAACATTAGGCCGATCTAGTTGGCCTGCAGATTTTGCATTCACTGTTTGTAGAGTGGTACTCTTGTCAAGGCCTCCCTCATCCTTGTTGGGGAGTGGTATTCTCTTATTTTCAGACTGTGGGATAGTGTGTTCCACCTCCTTGTGGCAGCATGAATGCAGTTATCCCCCAACAGTCTTTCCATGTCCTCAAAGTGAGCAATGGCCTGAGCTTGTCGTTCAATGTAATCTGGTAGAACCTCAGGGTTGTTGGCCAGGTGCTGATGGGCATATATTAAGGCTGAGGGATCCTCTGGTTCTGCTCTGATCATGAGTGGCTCACTTAGCTACCTGTTCATAATATCCTGAATCTCTGTTGCTCTCTTTTCCTCGTGATTTAACCAAGAGGCCATGGCCATAAGTTGCACATCGCCCAATGCAGCGTTGGGGTCCCATAGATTCATGTTTGGAAGGGCCAAGTTGTGTAAATAGAATTCTGATAACTTGGCCTTATCTTCTGTTGAGCTACTGTCGCACAAAGCCATGAATTGATGGTAATTTTGAAATGGAATGGTGCCCCTTTGGGCCAAGGTGTTAATCTGGAACTGCAACCACTGATCTTTAAGATACAAGGCATATGACTTGGCGGGTTGCCTACATTGTAAGGCTTTTACTGGTCAGCTGGCCATGCAAGCCAGTTGGGCTTCTTTCTCTTGTACCTGTTGCTTTAGAAACTGTATTTCCTCTGCTGCTTGTGACTCCTGTAGTTGTTTTGTTAGCGCCTCAACCTCAGCCTGCAGCCTGTCCTCTCTCTGTTGTTCATCAGACGTTTCCTCGCCTGTTGGAGGCCTTTCCTGCTACTGTTGTTCTCCCAAAATGGAGGGCCTATCTTCCCTATGACTTCCCTATCGTTGTAGCTGTTGTTTCAGCAGCTCATTCTCTTCCTGTAGTTTGGCCCTTTGACTACTTTCCACATGCCTTACCATGGCCAATTCTTTTTTTGATTCCTTGAGTTGTTCTTTCAGGTGGCCTATGTCTGCCACACCCTTGGACTTGGCAATCCTCATCCAAGTGTGAGTCCTAACCCTTTCTTCTTCCAGTGCAAAGAAAAGTGGCACCGCAAATTTCTGAGGAATTATCTTCCCGGCTTCTAACAAGTTGTAGTATGAGCCCAAGCTAGGCTAGGGGCTTTGTTCCAGTATTTCCTTGGTCGTTTCTTCTTCTTGTGATGGTTTGGCCGCCTTTTCCTCCAGTTTTTCGGTCTCCCTTAACTTAGCTAGAGTTTCCAGTAGAGATGTCTCAACTTCCTGCAGAGTTGTCTTTGAGACCACCAGCCTAATTTTCTCTCTCTAGGTGGAGGTTTTTGGGCTTCCTCATTCATAGGTGATGGATATCTTTGCAGGAGACTCGTCTTTTAGTTTAGGTGTTGTGTCCTCAATGACAATTGGTGCCTTTGATTGAGACTGGGGTCTGCCCACTTTGATCCGTGTGCTTCTCCTTGCTTTAAAGTACATGGAGGTTTGCCTTTTTCTCTTCCCTTTTTGTTTGGAGGTGTGCTTAAGGCAGCAATCACAGCTGCTGCCTCCCTTGCCAATATCTCAGGTGATTTCTCCTCTTGTTGTTCTTTTTCCCTGCTTCCTGTAGAAGTCCCTGTGTCAATTGTTTCTGTCTGTGTTGCTGCTATTTCAAAATGTGTCTTTTCCTTTTGTTTCTGTGTGCCTGCTTTAGCTGTGATAGCGTTCATTTGGGGTTTTTCAGCCCTCTCTGCTCTAGTTTGCAGTCTCTTCTCCCTTGGTGTTTGTGTTGTTGTTTCCTCCTCTGTTTTAGGCTCAGCAATATGGCCCATTTCCCCTTTTTCTTTCTGTTCTTGATGTGCTTGAATGTCCTGTGTTCCTTCACCATTGGTTTTCTCACCTTCTTCAATGTGTTCTCCCTCCTCACTGCTGGATGGGGTGATGTTTTCGGCCAAAATTCTAATATTGTCATCCCTAAACATGTTTCGGAAGATTTCCCGAGATATGGGGACAGTGTAGGTGTGCAGGGCATCTTCCACTAATAGTTTGATATGCCCATGATGGGCCAACTGATCTGGAATCCCTTCATTTAATTTTGTACCACATTCAATTAGTGACTAAAGAAGAAAATAAGGAATGCTCAGTTTCTTGGCTGGAGGTAAATCAATCCCATATCTTAGTTCACACAGCAACCTGAAATGATAACCATAGATGATGCTAAATCTCCCTTCACATGTAATGTACTTCATGATTTGGAAACTAACTTCACTCCAGAGAGGAGGCAAGCTGGTTCTCCTAACCCCGTTTTTGTCTTCTACAGGATGTTTCTTGGGCAGAAAGAATGTTTTCTTGGCAGCGTGGCCCAATGACCTCTCTTCTTTGCTCCAAGGGAGCCCTAATGGTAGACCAGTAACTCAACTGATGAGCTCAGGGGTAAGTTCTAAGGTCAAACCCCTAAAACTAACTGTGGCATGTGTCTTTGATTGAGGTCTCAGGGACATTAAAAAATCCTCAGTTATCTCCTCGTCATGACCCTGAATTTTGTCGAAGGACATCCAATTGGCTCGGGTGAAAAGGTCCACCACCTCAGGATGCTCGTGTAGTTTGCTAGAGTCCAAGGGTTCTTTCCTTATGAATCCCTCTGGCATGGTGAGAGTGCTCTTTTATGCTTTAATCATAAAAGGGAATGTTGTTTATGGTTTCCCCTAAACCCAAGAAGGAATTTCTCGAGTGTCCAATATCAACTAGCAACAATTCCCTGGTTTTAAGACTGTTGTTACCAAGAACTTGGCTATCTGTTTATGAAAGGAAGAATTTTGTTTCTACAGACAGAGTACAGAGATCAAGTTTTCTTCTCAGCACATAGACAGATATGCAAATTCAAAATTTTCATACACAGGCTGGCATCCACAGCTGCATATATCTTCCCTACAGGAGAATTTTAAAAAGAAGAAACGTGGAGGAGAATTTTGATGCGAAAACAACTGGGAAACCCAGTGCAATACACAGGGAAACGTTTTACTTCCAATACACAGGCAGATTTTTCCTCTGATTTTCCAACCTGATGTCGTTCAATTCACCACCTTTTGCAAAACATACCATGCATAGAGGAGTTTTTCGATCCTACCTCGTTTAGAGCTTCAAATTCAACGAAAAAAATCCCAAGCTTTCCTGCTTCGGAAAGCTGTGCAGTCTTTCCTGTAGAACTCTTCCTATAGAAGGCCCCCGCGATTCCTGTAGAATGTCACTGCGCCTCTAAGCGAGCCCGATACTTGGGAGATTTTCGAAAACAGGCAGAAAAACCGGTGGAGGATGACTTGTTAACAGTTTTTGGAAGCAGAGGACGCGTACTCCAGTCGAGGACGTTGCAAGTGCAAAATGAACAGAACGTGGTGTAAGTTTCAGCGGAGCATCTTTTAACTGTGGCGTGATTCGCGGTGAGGGAATGAGGTGGCCGGACCAAACCATTGATCCGACATCACAGCCATAATTTCTCTGCGTGTTTTTGACCGCCATCACCTCCCCTCTGCCGTTAACCGCCGCCACCACTACCAGTCCCGACGATTTCTCCCTGAATGGACACTCCACACGTGTTGGCTGCACATCTCGTCGGCAATTTTGAATGTAACTGAGCTCGTTCGGATCCCACGAGGCTATGTAACTGGCCGAGGGTGGCCAGTTGACTGGCCACTGATTCCATTCAATTTGAACCATTTCCATAGGCATGCAGCGTTTAAAATATAGTTTATGCAATTGATGAATGAGTTTAGGTACTTACCTGTGTGGTCACGGCCGCGTTATGCAGACTTCGGGTCTTGGAACCACTCCTTCGTTTGTTGTTGCTTCATGCACAGGTTTTGGAACCCATCCCTTCATTCATTGATGCTGCATGCACGGGTTTTGGAACCCATTCCTTCGTTTGTTGTCGCTGCATGCACAGGTTTTTGCTTGGCTTCGGCTGCTGATGATATCTCCTGTTCAAGATGAGCCCTTTGCATGTCTCCTTTGTCGTTTTCGGTTGTCCCTGTCTCCAGAGTATATCTTCCAGAGGGATCAGCTGCTACAGGATTCTTGTAAGATGTCCTGTAGCTGCTTCTCCTCCTAGGATGCAAGCTAAAATGAGTAGGGCTATACTGTTGACGAGGGGTTCGGCTGATGAGGAGTCCAGATGGAGATTGACAGGTATGGTGAGCGAGACACTACTGCTTGATTTGTCACTAAAAGTTCTTGCTGGCAGTATGAAGAAAACAGGGTTTTTTGTGTGACTGTGCAGGAACAAATTACAGAATAAGTGCAACGGAGGTGTAAAGAGATGAAAAAGGGTGACATATGGTGATGGACGGAAACAGGGGTATTTGCAGGCCTAACAAGCAAATTCCCAACCTTCGGATTCTCTCCCAAGATCAATTCTGGTCTGTCTGAAGGTTCTACAGGATCTTCCTGTAGAAGACATAGAACTTCCTGTAGAAGATACAGAACTTCCTGTAGAAGGTGAAATCTTAACCCGAATGTGATCAAATCTTAGGAAAGGGGAGTGGTCATGGAGGAATTGTTTGTGGGGGATGCTTGCAGCCTGGTGCTGACCTCTGTCCTTGTTTTGTGTGATCCTCCTAACCTACAATGTCTTCCCTGCAACCTACAATTATTCAACAAAAATTATGTCTATTTCTTGTTTTTTCTTTTTTCTTTTCTTTTTTCTTTCTCTTTTTTCTTTTTCTTTTTTTTTTCTTTTTTTTTTAAACAGCTGGGGCACCTCCAGGAGGTTTTCACCCTCACTGTCTGCCCCGGGCGCCTCTAAGAGGTTTTCACCCAAGGATCTTTTTATTATTTTTCTGTTTTTTTCTTTTTTCTTCTTCTTCTTCCTTTTTTTTTTAGGTGTGGGTGGAGTAGAGACAGGGCTCTGCTCCACTACCAACACTGATTTATCCAGCGTGCTTAGAAAGGGGTTTCCTGTAGATTTTCAATCGATGCCCATTGACGAGCATGGGGATGGCTTCTTCATCAATGGTCCTGATAAGGACTGAACCATTGGCGTTGCATTTCTCCACTGTATATGGTCCCAGCCACCTTGTCTTTAGCTTCCCTTTGAAATCCTTGTATCTCGAGTCATATAGCAGCACCCAATCTCCTAGTTGAAATTGCTTTTCGTTAAGGTGCCGATCATGCCGTATCTTTCTCTGGAATTGGACCACTTCTGAGTGGAGGAGGGCCTGCATTCTCTGTTCATCCAATCCATTCAGCTGTAGTAATCTTTCCTATTGTGCATGGCTGAGGTCTAGGTCCAACTGAGCTGCCAACCTCAATGTGTTGTACTCGAATTCTATAGACAGCAAAGCCTTCTTCCCATAGACCAGCTCATAAGGTGTGAAGCCTATTGTAGTTTTCCAAGTGGTGTTGTAGGCCCAAGTGGCCTCAACCAAGTGATCTGCCCAATCTTTTTTGCTGCTGCTCACCACTTTAGTCAAAATCTCTTCCAAAGCCCTATTAGTGACTTCCACCTGCCCATTTGCTTGTGGATGATAAGGGGTGGAGGTTCTGTGCTTGATCTTGTGATGAGCAAGCAAGTCTTCAATCAAGTTAGAGGTGAACTGACTTCCTTGATCTGTGACTAATTCTCTTGGGTAGCCAAATTTGTAGAAGATATTTTCCCTCAAAAACTCAGCCACTTTTTCTTTTATCGCTGCCTTGATTGCCTTTGTCTCTGCCCACTTTGTCGGGTAGTCCGTGCACACAATGATGTAAGACTTTTGCTTTGAAGGAGGATTGATAAGACCCACAAAGTCCATGCCCCACTTCTCAAATGGCTTGAAAGTCACTTGAGGTTGAAGGGGTATTTCATCCCTTGGAGTCGGTCTCCCCATCCTTTTGACACCGGTCACATTGGCTAATGTATCTTCTGACATCTTGATGAAGAGTGGGCCAATAGTAGCCTGCATGTAGAATTTTGAAGACAGTCATTTTCGTTGCAAAGTGACCTCCACACAGTCCATCATGACAAGTTAGGAGGATGTCAAAAAATTCCTCCTCCCTGACACAACGCCTCAAAATCTGATCTGGGCCAAGTTTAAACAGGTTGCCCCCAATCCAAGTGAATGGGGCACTTTTCCTCACGATTTTGCTCCTCTTTTGAGGATAGGTGTCGAGGGAACTGTGCTGAAACCAAGTAATTTGCTATATCGGCAAACCATGGAGAGAGTACTGAAATAGCAAACAAGTGTTCATCTGACATTTGATCATCTACCGTCCCTTCTTCACCTGCAGGCAAATCTAATCTAGACAGAAAATCAGCAACAACATTTTCCTTGCCTGGCTTGTCAACAATGGTCAAATCAAATTGTTGCAATAACAGTAACCATCTAATGATACAAGCATTTACATCAGGTTTATTCATCAGATACCTAATCGCAGCATGATCAGTGTGTACAAATGTTTGATAACTAGTGATGTCGTGTATGAACTTGTTTAGGGAATGGACTACAGCTAGGAGCTCTTTTTCGGTCACAGTATAGTTTAATTCTGCCTTGGACAGGTTTTTGCTAACAAAGTATATGGCATATGGTAGCTTCTCTTCAACTTGTTCTAAGGCTGCCCCTATAGCTTTGTTTGAGGCATCAGTGTGGATGTGGAAAGGTAGGGCCTAATTTGGACCTCCCAAGATTGGGGCAGTTACCAGCTTATCTTTCAACTCCTCCAGAGCCTCTTGATAGTTGTCAGTCCATATAAACTCAACATCTTTCCCCAAAAGACCAAACAATGGCGAGGCTTACTTACTGAAATCTTTATTGAATCTTCTATAATATCCTGCTAAGCCTAGAAAACTCCGAACATCTCTTACCTTTTGAGGAGGTGGAACCTTTTGGATGATAGCAATTTTGTTAGGATCCACCTGTTATCCTTGCTGAGAAATTGTATGACCTAGCACGGTCCCTTCAGTCATCACGAATTCACATTTTTCAGGACTGAGAGACAGGTTCATTTTAATACACTTGGTTAAAACTTTTCCCAGGTTAATCAATGCTTCTTGGAAGTTGGACCTGTAAGGAGTAAAGTCATCCATATAGATTTCCACTGAATCATGAACCAGCTCAGCAAATATGCTCAGTACTGCTCTCTGGAAAGTGGCAGGAGCGTTGCATAGCCCAAAGGGAAGGACCCGGTAGGCAAAGGTATCACATGGACAAGTGAAAGTGGTCTTATCTTGGTCTTCCAGGCTGATTTGGATCTGATTATACCCGTTGAACCCATCTAGGAAAGAAAGAACTTCTTCCCTGCCAGCCCATCTAACACTTGATCTATGAAAGGCAAAGGGAAATGGTCCTTCTTGGTGGCTTTGTTAAGTTCTCGATAATCTACAGAGATTCTCCACTTCCCATTTTTCTTGGGCACAAGCACCAGAGGAGAAACCCATTCGCTATCAGAGATGGGGTAGATGAATCCTGCATCCAGCAACTTTTGCAATTCCTCTTTAACAATGTCCTTAAGGGTTGGATTCATTCTCCTCCGAGGTTGCCTGACCGGTTTACAATCCTCTTTAATATAAATGTGATGGGTACAGACCGAAGGGTGGACTCCTTTCATCTCCTTATAGCTCCAAGCGAAAGCATCCAAATGGCGGTTCAGAAGGCTACACAGCTCCTTTTCCTGAGAAGGGGATAGGTATGAGTTGATCTTCAAGGTTCTTTCAAGGCCAAATTCCACATTCTTGACTCTGGGAGAGGTCGGATCAGCCACACAGAGGTCTACTACAGCACTAGCTTGGGTACCTTCCACTAACTCCTCTAATGGCAGCACACTGGGAGGCGGATTTTGAATCAAATTCTCAATCAGGTCATCCTCTGTTTGAGGGCCTCCCCGAGTGGCTTCCACTGTGCACACTGGTGCAGAGTAGGCTTCATCCTCATCTCCCTCCTCCAACCAGAGAGGTAAGTCATGTTCTAGCAGAGGTTGGGCAGGAAAATATAGGACTAGCTGTTTGGACATAGGCCCATTCTTGATGGTCATGCTCCCAGCTCAATAACTGATGTAAGCATCCGCAGTAGCTAACCAAGGCCTTCCCAAAATGAGGGGGTATCCAGTGAGTTTTGCCTTTGGCTTAAGGACCAAGAAGTCCGCAAGGTACTCCCAAGAATCAACAGAGACGATGACATCCTCCACAATCCCTTCGGGAGTCACAGTAGAGCGGTCTGCTAACTGTAATACTGTCAAGGTCTTCCTTAGGGAACTCTGAAGGTTAAGTTTGAGCATAGTGTCCCTGGTCATCACATTAATGGCAGCCCCTCGATCAATCAGGGTGTGGGGGATTATGGTGCCATTGATGTGGACATCAACTACAGGACTCCCAGAGTCCAAATATTTTGGACAGATTACTTGTCCCAACATCAAATCGGACAATTGTCCTACGACATTGATAGTTGGGGCATCTCTCTTGCACCTACCTGGGTGCTTGAAACACTTCTCCTTGATCAATTTGTTGTAGATTGGTACATCTTTTATGGCCTAGAGAAGTGGTATTTTCACACACAACTGTTTAAGTTCTCCCAGAAGTTCAGTTTCCTCTGGGTTTGGTTGAGTGGTTACCGTTAGTCTCTCAGGAAATGGTGGAATGGCTTTGGGTTCACTTTCATGTTTTTCTTCCTCATCCTCCAGAGGAAGAGATTGGCTATCTGGAAGGGCCTTCCCAGATCATAGGTTGATCTCCTGAATTTCCACAGCGTAGGTAGGGCATGTTGTCTCTCCAATATATACCTGCTGGGTCTGTCCGTTATTAGGGTTCAGGTTCGGTTGAGCAGGCATCTGGGGTTGTCTTGGAGGAGCAAGAGGTAATGTTTGTGGATGAGCAGGTGGTGGAGGCAAAATAGCGAGAGGAGAGTTGTATTGGGGCCTCCACCCCAGCTGAGGTGCATTCCATTGAAGTTGTAGCTGAACATGGGAGTGAAACGAATGAGCAGCAGGTTGAGCATGGTATTGAGATGGATAAGTCCAAGGAGGAGGTGCAGACCAGGAAGGATGAGCAGGAGGACCCCAAGAAGGTATATGAGCGGATTGGTTGGGGTTGTAATAAGTTTGGGATGTTCCTTGCATCCCCTACTGGTAAGGTCTGGATCCATGCGGCCTCCTTTGGTTGAGGAAATAGAGTGGTTCAGTGGCTCCCTCGGCCCCTTGGTACATGGCTTTAAGTTCGGGTAAGGTTAGGCATTGGTTTGTAGGGTGGTCTTCCTCACAAATGAAACATACCTCTACTAAGTGCAATGGACACTCGTTTTTAGGATGCTTTCTTGTACATCTGGGACAAAAGATGGCCAAAGCCCTCTCAGCTTCCTCTTTCTTCTGTTGGATTCGGAAAGTATCCAGTTGCATGGCAATGGTCTATCTCACCTCACTTTTAAGGTCTTCCATCTGATTTGTAAACTCATGTTTGGAGAAGGTGGCACTAGCTGAAAGTGGATTCCCCCTACCTCTTTTCCGGGCTGCCCTAGAATGGTTTCTAGACACAGTCTTTATGTCATCATAAGGTAGTTGGTAGATGTCTTCGCCCGCTAGCAAATGGAGGGTACCTAACAGGTCTTCAGGGACCCCTCTTAGCAGGACCAGCTTCAGAGATTCAGGGTCAAGTGTGCACTTGGCCCTTTTATAACTAAGTTGGAACCTTTGTTCATAGTCTTCTAAAGATTCATCACTTCCCATGGTCATTCGAAAGATTTCTCCCTTCGTTTCCTTTGACCTATAGTAATCCCGGTATTTGTTGTTAAAGGCTTGCTGCATTTGAGCCCAAGTTGTGATACTGTTTCCAGGTAACCCCATGAACCAGCGTAGTGCTGCATCCTTAAAGGTAGAGGGAAAGAGTTTCAACTTTTGCTCGTCTTCTGCATAGTCATAAGTTCGAAAAAGGACAGCAAACTCAAACAAGAAGGTATTAGGGTCTTTAGTGGTCAATCCATGGAAGTGAGGTAAGGTTGAAGGACTTATGTTTTTCATTTTCGTGTCCCCGTTGGTCTCTCGGATGGGAAAGGCACCTTCTATTCTCTCCTCATCTCCTATAACGTTTCTGTGTTCAGCCATGGTCTCAAGAGGGATGTTCTCTTGCTCTTCTTCTGTTATAGGATTTTCATATATATCTGGAGGTTCACCTATTGGTTCTTCTAGATCACTGCCACCGAAGAAGAGAGAAGGGTGACTCAGGGATGTAGTGGGGGTGTTGGGTCAGAATTTTCCTAATTTGTCTTTGTTCCTACGAGGCATGAAAGGGAATATTTTTCGCTGATTTTTTCTGCTTGTACCTGCAAAACTGAAATATATTGAACTGCAACTAACTAAAATCTATCTTGCTGAAATGAAAAATGCAGAATTGAAATGAAAGCTCGAAATGACTAATCTATGTTGCTAAAATGAAATTGCAGGAATGAAATGCTAGGCTACGCTTGCAGAATTGAAATGCTAATCTATGCTTGCGGAATTGAAATTGCAGAATTGAAGTGTTAATCTACACTTGCAGAATTGAAATTGCGGAATTGAAATGCTAATCTATGAAAGCAGGAAATGTCTAATCTACTTTTGCGGAAATAAAATTGCAGAATGGAAATGAAACAATCTACTCTACACTTGCTAAAATAAACTACTTAGCAAAAGGTTGTAGTGGAAAATAGAAGAAAAGCAGCAATCACCAATACTCTGACGCTTCCCCGGCAACGACGCCAAAAAAATGGTGAGCTCCAGTATTGCAACAATAATGCTGCAACTCCTGGGACTCCCTTCTTTACTTTTATCAACCCGGTAGTTCATAACAAACTTGGAAGCGACGGTGCTATATGCACAAGTACTAACTCTTGCCGCAGGCTGTCACTAGATCAGCTGGCACAAGTCCGCTAGGAGCTTAAGCCAACTTCTATGAGCTTTTAGAAGAAACTTTTAACTGTGATGGACGAAAGCTAACTCAAAGGAGGCTAATCTACTTGCAGAAAAAAGTTGAACGTTGAAAAGAAATGCAAACCGTAGTTTTACCAACTAACCCTACTGGTGCAAGAAAAAGGATGAAAGCCACAGAAAGGGATGCCATTAACTCTTGGGAAGGTTAAGTGCATGTGTCTAAGCCACTTCTAAAGTGAAATCTGAAAAGGAACATCTTTTTGTATTTTTGAGTAATCTTGTAGAATTATTATGCATGTGCTTTAACTGTTTTTTGTTGTACAAAGGTTGATTGATGAAAGGAAATGGCGTGGGTGCTTGCAAGAGGTTGGGAAGGTGAGGAGAGGGCCTAAGGGGTCCCTGGCACCCTTCCAGAGAGTTTCACAGTGTTTGGGTCTCGAAAAACCGCTCTCGTGAGCCTCTACAGGAAGTCTGCAGGGGTTCTACAGGATGTTCCGAAAGGGGATTTTGGAAGGTTGATGGTGGAAGAAAGGTGGAAAAGTGGAGATGGAGGTTGGATGAGGGTGTGAAGAGGTCTAGAACCTGGTGAATGAGGCTGAGTAGTGATTAAGGTGGTTGGATTTTGTTCAAGGATGGAAAGAGCAAGGTTGCACAAAGATATGGAAATTAGATCAAGTTAGAAAAGAGTGGCAAATGATGGGGAGGAATCTGAGTTAGGGGGTTGGAGCAGGTTGTCTGATGGAGGAAGGGTAAGCAGGAAAGTATCACGGGTGTTCTGCACACTATTTTCCAAAACTGACCAAACAAAGATTATGCAAACCAAAGATCTAGCTATTTTGACCTATTTTGACCTAGAAACCAGCAACCATGATGAACAGAAATTTATTGGTAGAAAATCATGTAAGATAACTATGAAAACTAAGCAAGAATGGATCTAAGCATGTAATCACAATTGGTACCAACTTTTGCAACTAAGAATCTAACACTAGCAATTGCATGAAGAAGCAAAAACAGTGTTTTTGTGGCAGCAAGGACACCTTGGTCTCAGCTCATGGTCCCAAGGAGGGAGAGGTGAAATCAAGGGTTGTTTGATGGCCTTTTTCGAAGATCTTTTCTGTTACCAACCTATCAAATCAATCTGAAACATGAAAAGTTATTTCAATCATCAAAAATGACCTAGGTAGCCAAGCAAGATTTTAATCTACTAGCAGAAATTATTCTATGAATACAGCAAAAACATATAACAGTACACAGAGGAGGTCTTGGCACTTGGGTTGGGCCCAACCCCAAGAGCTACAGGCTCCTAAGAAGAAGCTCAGAGCTGATGCAAAATGACACTGATCTCCATTACTCAGAAAATAACCATGTCACAAAAATGTTTAAAGCAAAAGCTCCAAAATGAGTTGAAAGGCAGAGCAACACTAAAGTGCGAAATACAAAATGTTCCCAAAAGTAAACTACGAAGGCTGGAAGCCTTCTTTCTTATGCACTACAAGGACCTCCAACAGCGCTCCTTAACTCAAGGGGCTTGGCTGCTCAAACTGCAAGTAATCAGTCACTTTACAAAAGCTGCTCGGCTGCCCTTGGGAATCATCTTTGGTGGCCTGCTGAACTCCGAGCTGATGGTGGAGAACTGGAGGAAGGGGCCATTTAGTGCAGGAGACACCCTTCCTACAAATCCTCAGCTTTGTTCCCTCGTATTTGGCTGTCAACTGACTCATAAATGCTTGACCTTGGTCCAAAAGTTGTCCAAAAATTTGCAATAACCACGTATTAGACTTCATGGTCAAGTGATTATTCTCATTCATTCAATTAACATAAATATACTCAAAAGCATGCATAAACTATGAAGAATGGTGGATTAATCGAGAATAATAGGCAAAATGAGCCTAATAAGTTACCCATTTTTGGGGCTCATCACTTGTTACCAAATCTCTTTCAAAACTGGCATACGATGTCACAATCCCCAAAGCTTAAAGCAATTTGGAAACATGTCGCCAACTATGCTTGCCTGGAAATTTGGTTAGAAAGAAACAAAAGTATTTTCAGATATTAATCTATCAGACAACCCTTGGGAAAGACTAGGAGCAAGCGTGTGGACATTTATAGTTGAAATAGTAAAAGCCACCCTGTCTAGAGAGGGTGAACCCCCAGCACATGAAATCAAGGCAGCTTGAATCCTCCTTCCCTGACAAAAGAAGTTGGACCCACCTTTCAGAAATATAGTCAAACTAAGAGACAAGGAAGATAGTTAAGACACAATAGACCTACGAGAAAACTGTAACAATCTAGCCAAGATAGGTGCATGATCAAGGGACTAAAATTGGCTTTTCAGATAGGATTTGCTCATCTAAATTGGAAGGGGACTTTGCCATAATCATCAAACCCTAGAGGAATAGTCAAGGAGCTTATGCTGCATTCGAGAAGAATTTACCCATTTTCCGGAATTTCCCAGGGGTTAATAAATCAGGATCAAGATCTGGATCTGGATCTGGATCAGGATCAGGTTCAGGATCTGGATCTGAATCTGGATCAGGATCTGGATCAGGTTATGGTTCAGGACAATTCGAAGGATGTTGGTTGGGTTAGGACAATCCGAAGGAT
>APFE030763292.1:24131-64658 GCA_000404065.3 Pinus taeda | reverse complement strand
CTCATCGAGATCTTATTAAATAACGGTGGGGTAATCCACGGAAGTTGTGGCAGCTGGGCACAGCGGGACTCGAACCTGCAACCATTAGGTTAAGAGCCCAATGCTCTACCGCTGAGCTATATGCCCCAACTCGAACACCTGAATTTGACGAAGTTGGTGAAATTAAGAGCATATTCACGTCTATAAAAGTAAATCATTATCCAAAACATCAAAACAGGGCAGCTGATTTGCTTTGCCATAAGTGGTTGATATGTTGGAAAAGATGGGAATGTTCTTCTACTTGAAGAAAGGGTTGGGAGTAATTATTATTGATAAGATCAAGGAAAAGCATCAAAGTTTTCAACGGCAGTATTATAAGGTACTTCACATTTACTCTCATCATGAAGCCCACTGTAACACCCCTAGGATGACCCTTATGTGTAATGTACTTACTATGTTTAGGTTGGTGACCCGAGGACTACTTTGCAGCCGGTGTACCCTTGTACATGTATGTTATAGGCAAATGTGCCTGCATTTGTATGTTTTGAGGCCAGGGAGCCTAGTGTTGTAAATATGAAATTACATGCATATTAATAAAATACACCACTATTGCAGACCAAGTCAGACAAAAGAGTATTGGGGGGTGGGAGGGGCTAAGACTCCATGAGTGTTAAAGGAGGCTGAGGAATAAGTAAGGAAGAGCGTAAGCCTAGGTGGCGAAAATATTATTAGAATAAGCCTAAGTCAAAAAGTGTATATGTTTTGATTTAAGTTCATACAGTGACTTTAGAAACTGACATATGTCAAGAGAGTGACATGCACATAAAAGTGAGGGTGTTAGTGTTATCAGACACACAATTACATCATCTGACTGTGGAGAGAGGACTCCCTAGAAAAAAAAACAGGGACAACCCTCTGACATGATGGGCCCCAAGTAAAAATCCGAGGAGGATTAAAGGAAAAGTGGATAGGTTTACCCGGTATTAGGTTAGAGGAGTACCAGTTAAGTCACCACGTTCGTGTTCGTGTTCAAGTTCAGTGACTTTGAAATTCGAATAAAGTTCAACAATTAAAATTTTAGTGATAAAGTTCTGCATTAAATTCAAGATACTAGAAATTTGAAAATATATATATATATAGAATAAAATTTTAAAGTTTTAAACACATATTAGCAGGCTGAAAAAACGCATATATAGTGCAACCTGTAAGCTTCAGTTACTTGACTTTAATTACATTTCATTTCCCTGCAAACTGAAAGTCAAATAGTAATCCCTCTTTCAGTGACAGGCTGGCAGGTGTTTCATTCTTGTACAAACATGTTTATCATAATTCCATTAATTCTTGGCATCTTCTTTGCCAAAAGCTCTGCATAATTGTCGTAATTTTGGAACAAATGGTAACTCGCAGTTAATTTTCCTTAGAAACGTCCACATTTTCTTCCAACTTTGTTAAATTTTCAAGTAGGATTTTGCATAAATTTTAGAGATTGTTAGGTAAGGACTATAAGTTGAGGAAAAATAAATGGATAAAATCACAGGTTGCATTGGAGTCAAGTCACTGCGACGAGTGTGCAGTGGGAGTCTGAGATATAGGCTATGACCAAAAGTTAAAAGAGAACGCAGAGGTCGAGTGTGGACACAGCAGCACTGCCACAGGAGTCAACAGTGGAGCCTAGAGAGTGAGCCTTGAGGCGCCCAAGAGTGAGCCTTGAGGTGCCCGCAAAACTTTAGGGTTCCAATTTTTATTTTTTTAAACCATAAACAGCGAAAACAACCCGATCCAAAAAAAAAACAGCCAAAACAACCTGAACCCAAAACCAAATTTAATCAAATGAAGGGCGAATTTTTTAATTTTGTTCAAGTTCGCAATGGTGTACGGGTTTGAATTCCGTTTAAATTTGAGACCTCCTTTATGTTCAGCAAACAAAATTGAACAAATTGAATTGCTTTTAAGTTCAGTGAACTTCGAATCTGAAGGAGTTTGTTCGCGGAACACAGTGACTTAGGGTACCGGGAGACCCATGAGGCAGTTGGAACTCCTAGAAACCACAAGGCTTTGGAACATCCATGACCAGTCGAGTTGGACACCTTGTAAGGGTAGTGGCATGACCGATGGACTATGGATGCAGAAAAGGGGTTGCACAACCTGGATTGTGGGGTTAATGGGGGATATGGGCCTATTTGTTGGGCGCTGTTGGGTTTGATAACTTGACCTAGTTATGTACAGTAATGGTATGTACCTAGCTTTAGATAAGCCATTGCCCTATGGAGTAGAAGCCCCAACTCAGGGGTGACCCATTGTTGAGAGAATGTGAGCAGTGTGGTCTATCACTGGGTGGAATATCTGATATTTGCAGCCGGTTTGTGTCTCTTATCAAATCAGTGTTTATCTTTAATGTTTATATGAATTCTGTTGTAATTAATTATGTATTATTACGTGCTGCATGTGAATAGTAATCTAAATGGTGTTATTTCCTGTATATGCATCATAGAATGCATTAGACACAGATAACATATGTTACAGGAAGTGAATTGAAGAAAAAATTTCACAAAAAACGGGTTACAGAGGTAGTTAAACACCCCAGCAGGTGACTGGGGACATTACACTCGCAAGGCTTTAAGTCAGGCCTCCCTTAATGATTTGAGTGTGCAAGATGTTGACTCCTTAGGGAGGAAGATATAATGGAAAGAGTTTTTATTCAGATCGAAGTCATTTATGCAGTTTACTGTCTGCTTATTTTTCACCTCAGCCATCCTTTGTTTCCCTCAACATTCTGGTTCAATAGCTGACGAGTACATTCTGACTGAAGATTATGAGTACCAAAACATCGTGGTGAAGACAATGCTAGAGAGGAAAGGGAAGAGGCTATGGAGAGGGAGGTGGGGAATTTGAACCCCCACCTGTGATCCCTCAAAACCACCAATGCAACAGGCCCCCCCTCATTATCAGAAAGCTGTGTCTGGACTCTAACAGCAATGGCAGTTCAAAATGATGTGGAAGGGCAGCTGCAAGAAAGGAGGATACAGAACACAGTAATTATGTAAAGGGTGGCTGCTAGAAGAGCAATTGAAGGAAGAGCCACAGCAAGGAGGAGCACAGATAATCTAATGTTTGATTCAAGGTCAAGGAGGAGCCCCACACAAATGTACATGCGGAAAAGGAGATGGTAGCAGAGCTGCTAAAGTTTGAACTTTGGAGGGGGAAGCCATTTGCCCTGCACAGTGGTATTCTGGATTCCAAATCAGAGGTATTGGGAAAGATGGAGGAACTACAAGTCAAAAGCTGGGAAAACCAAAAACTGGTGAGATCATAGAGTCCAATAATATTTTGTAGATTTTCCCAACCCTAGATGAATGCTGTCCTAATATTCCATTAATTAAATAACTCAAAAGTCGATATCTAAATATCATACCCACACAATAGTTGGAAACAACAAATAGAAGAAGTGTAAACAAATTCCACACATACACAGAATTTTCCTTCAAATTAGTTTATCATTTAACTAATCAGAGCTTACAACTCAACCTCCACAGTTGCTAAAACCTAGCAATAGTATGGTTGATAAATTCACCCCTCACCTGATGTGTATGGCCTGCTGATGAGAGGAAAACTAAGAAAAACAGAAACAATTGTTCTACAATACTGTTGTACGACTGTATGGATTTTGTACAACTATACAGATATGCCATACATTTGTACTGTACAGACCTGCTGTACAGTACTCTTCTTTCCAGCTGTTGCACTCTGATCTCTCTTTCTTCCAATCACTCTCCCTGTCCAACAAAAACTATGTTTGAACTCTCTAGAGTTTACAGTGACCTGTCTTTATACTTTTCGTTGAAACCCAAATCTACAAAAACCCAATCTCTTGATGAGATATAAGGTTAAAATTAATGCTCATCTAAGTCAGTAATGCATGAAATACACTTTATTAGACTCAACAACGAAATAAAATACTTTTCACTTTTTCCTAAAGTGAATTACAAAATAGAGTTACTTCTCAAAATATCTCAAACTACTTCAAGTACATTCACACCAAACCTACATGGAAGTTCCTTTCCAAACTATATTTCTCAACATTTCCTCTTAGCGAGGAAGGAATTCTACACCAATCCAAGTTTGTTTCTAAATGCTTCAAACCTTTTACTAAGGGGTTGGTCAAAATGGCAGCTACGTATTGATATGTGGGAATATACTAGAGTCTCAGTGCTCCCTTTTGAATACTGTCTTCTATAAAGTAATGTCTAATCTCTACATGCTTCGACCTGTCATGAAATATTGGGTTCTCAAAGATTTTGATGCAACTCTGGTTATCACAATAAATACCCATGTGATCGAACTCTTGATCAAACAATCATACAAGTAATTTGCAAAGCCAAATACCTCACAACTAGCAGTACCAGTGGTCATGTACTCTGCCTTTGCTAATCCAAGTGCCACAAAAGTATGCTTCTTGCTGAACCAAAATATTGTTGCTGAAACCAAGCTAAAATAGCACCGTGAGGTGCTCTTCCTATCTACTACATTGCCTACCGAATGTGAGTCTATATATCCCTGCCATTTCACTTCACCATCTCCAAGATATCTTAGACCATAATCCATTGTGCCCCTCAAGTACTTGAGCACATGTTTTGCTGCTATCCATTGCTCTTACCTCGGCTTCACCATGAATTGACTCAATGTGTTCATTGCAAAACATATATTTGTTCTGCCTAGTTGACCAAATACATCAGGGAACCTATCAACTGCCTATACAATTTGGGATTCACCAACTCTAAACTGAAGATGTCACCTTCTTCAAATTAGTGATCATGGGTGTGGCATAGTTTTGTAGTCCTCCATTTGGAATCTCTTCAGCAAGCCATACACCTAATGTTATGGATGAATTAAGCAACCATAGTGCTGTTAGGTTTTAGCAGCTAGGGAGGTTGCCTTGTATGCTTTGATTAGTTGAATGATAAGCTAGTTGAAGGAAAATTCTTTGTGTATGTGTGTAATTGATTTACGCTTCCATTATTTAGTGATTTTAGCTATTGTGTGGCTGTTACAATATTCAGAAATTAATTTACAAGTTATTTAATTTTTTAAGAATAACTGGGAAATTTATATTAAGCAAAATCAATGGTCTGGACACAGAACTGAGTACATTGAGAAATACTAATTTCCCATAGTTCTAACTTGTAAGGCATGAAATTCTAATTCAAAGTCTGTCAATACACCCAATAAGAATGTGATTGACTTATTTTGCTAAGTGCTTAAAAGAGCTACATTACAACTATTCTTACATGAGTAGATTCTCATGAATTGGTTACATAACAGTAAACAAAAGAAATACATGATTAAACTGGTTTTTAGGTCTGACTTCTTGTCACCATTATCTGGGTTTCAACAGGAGCTTTTTTCTTCCTCCCTACCTTTCTCCAAACTTGCTTTGATGTAGGTGGAGCACTTACAGATTCTTCCAGGCCTGGACGATCTTGAAAAATCTCCTTGACCTGAAGATTCAGCTTCCTCTGCCCAATTTGCCACTGGATGAGGGCCTGACTTACCATGGAATTCTTGTCCCAAGTCATGTGGGACAGGATCTTCTATCTTTGGGGTTTGGAAAACCTATTCTTGTTGTTTTCTTGGGAAATTGTAGTCTCTTGAGGTGGAGGAGTGGCTGGTGGAGATTTATCCCTCAAGACCAATGTAGCACGACTCTTATAAGACCCACAAGTACCCACAAGCCTTGACAGGTTTTATAGCGA
This sequence comes from Pinus taeda, assembly GCA_000404065.3. NCBI lineage: Eukaryota > Viridiplantae > Streptophyta > Pinopsida > Pinales > Pinaceae > Pinus > Pinus taeda. The sequence continues at coordinate 58,929 of APFE030763292.1, read as the reverse complement.
GACGGGTCACTCACATAGAGCCCGTAGTTTCTACCCATACTCGCCAAAAACCCGCATAAAACTCGGTTACACGCATTGAACTCGTGAAGAACCGCATATGACCCACATAAGACCCATGGAGACCCTCAAAATTTGTTTGTTTGTTTGTTTTTTTTTTTTTTTTTTTTTTTTTTTTTTTTTTTTTTTTTTTTTTTTTTTGGTCTAGTCTTATATGGGTCATTCCCGAACCTTATACAAGTCGCCGAGTCAATAACCAAACAATTCTTATATGAGTACAAGTCATGTAACATTGCTCAGGACTAGCCAATGTCCCTCTAAAAAACCAATCCACCAAGTTGATTTTTGTTGTTGCTGTTGAAAAATGTAACTAGTGTCAATCTTCATAATTGTACTTGAGTCATGATGTAATGTATTTATCAAAAGAAAGAATAAGAACTTTTATAATTAAAGAAATTAACTTATTAAAGCATGGGTTTCATGCTTGGGTCAATTGTTTATAGGTCAAAGCCTCCATTGCAAGCCTCTAGGGTTTATGTCAAGTGTCCTTGTCCATGTCATACTGTAAAGAACCCTTCTTGGGATTTAATTATCAGGAAAGAAATTTATTTTCATGTAAATTAGGTCTTCTAGGCCTCCTCCACCAAGTCGGCCTCAAACTGGACAAGTCGGCCTAATTGAGGGTCATAAACTACTATATAAAGGCAGCAACTCGACCTCATTTGGAGCTCTCACTCACCAAGTTCGATCTGTAATTGTTGGGGAAGTAAAAAGTGTGATATTCAAGGAAGAAGGTGAATAAGGCTAGCGAAGGAGAAGCAGGTTCATCTCAAGCATAAGAAATCGAAATTCTCTCTCTCTCTCTCACACGTGAAACTACTAAGCTGCTGGAAGGGTTGAAACTTTTGTTCTGTTGTTGGGCCGAAATTTTGCTACTGGGGGTCGAAGTTCTGAAGCTGGGAAGTTGAATTTCGAGATTGTTGTTGGGTTGAAGCAGTTGGACAAGATGAGACTATTGAAGGTTGCTGAATCGTTTTGGAAGGCTGACTTGGTGGAGGATGAAGGTCTATTGGTCTAAGGTCTTGGTCCATCTCATTTTGAATTACTGGAGGAAAAGTTCTTTGACTAGGTTTTCCCCTATATAGCGGTTTTAGCCTCACTGGGTGCCTACATCTGGTGTCCTTGATCTTTGAGTTTTAGTTTTGGTAATTGCCTGATGAACAAAGATAAAAGAGAACATAAGAAAGTTAATAAAAATATAAAGACATCACAAGTAATTATCAACATAAAGAAAATATTTTTTGCCTTTTTTATTTTCTAACATGGTATCAGAGCTAAGGTGAAGAAGAAGGAAAAAGGCAGGTTGAAGATCTATTGAAAAGAGAGATATAAGAAAAGGAGATCAAAGGAAGATTATTAAGGAAAAAGGATCATATAAGTCGACCATCTATAGGAACTATCATACTATGTTAAACTCAATGAAGGGAGAAAACAAACAAGAAGGAGCCTCCAACTACAGGGCATGGAAAAAGAGGATAGATCTCATCCTCGAAAAGAACAAAGTTTTGGATCTTGTTCTAGGAAAAGACAAGAAGCCTACAAATGAAGCAAAGAAAGCAAAGTTCGGAGAAACTGAAATCTTAGCCATGAACCTAATAGTGGATGGAGTAAATGACAACCTCACCCCATACATATCCAACATAGATTCAGCTCAAGAAATATACAAGGCTCTCTCCAAACCATTCACCATCAAGAACATTGGTCAAATAGCAAGCCTCAAGAATGACTTGAGAACTCTTAAGATGACAAAAGACGATATTGTATCATCCTACTTTATAAGGATATCTAGAACCAAAGATGAACTCCAAGCAATAGATGAAATTGTCCCATAAAAAGAGCTTGTAATTACTACTTTTTTAGGATTACCAAAATCTTGGAGTGCTTTTGCTTCAAGACTTAACAATTGAAAGAATACTCCATCATTTGAACAAATGTGGGATGCATGCAGTCAAGAAGAAGCTCGAGTTTCATTAGTAAACAACAAGAAGGAGCATGAAGAAGAAAACACCTTGAATGCCTATTCTGCTCATCACAAAAAGAGGGGAACCTTCTAGAAGTTCAAAGGACCAAAAAAGAAAGTTGAGCTATCCAAGATCAAGTGTTACAATTGTCACAAGATAGGTCACTACAAAAATCAATGTTCGAAGAATCCAAGGAATAAGAAGAGAGATAGGGATCAAGCAAATATTACCGATGAAGCTCCACCTAAGAAGAACAAGACTTGAGAATCGAAAATCAAGGACTTATACTACTAAGTCCTCTCTCTCTCGTATCTTTCTTAGTCTTCTATTTTAAGTTTTGAATTGTTTTCCTTTATGTTTTGATTTCTAGAGTTTGTAGGTCTAACATGTCTTGTTAGAACATTTTTTAATTTTTGATAAGTTGTAGGTACCTGTAAAAGAATGGATTGAGAGGGAGCCTTCACCATTTTACCAAAATATATGTATCTTGTTTCTTATTTCCTCTTTTATGTTTGATTTCCCTCTCATATCAAGATTTGTTTGTATTATATACTAATAAGTAATAACCTTTTTATATTTTCCTTGGTTAGAAAAATACATAAAGGTTGTGGAGGAGACTTGAAGCATGGAAGAAGTTTTGTGACAAAGGAAGCCCTTCTAGAATTGATGTCCTACAAGGTTGGTTAAGGATCAACTCAAAGAAAAATACATAAAGGTTATGGAGGAGACTTGAAGCATGGAAGAAGTTATGTTACAAAGGAAGCCCTTCTAGAATTGATGTCCTACAAGGTTTGTTAAGGATCAACTCAAAGGTATGTTTTAGAATATAAGCTTTGTCATAAAGTTCTCTTCATGTTAAAAATATGATCATTCTTCTTTTGAAATTTGCTTTACATTAGTGGCATCGTTATGTCTAGGGTTTTGAATCTAAAGATTCTTGTTTAGGGTGACTAATCTCTAAATTGAATCTACCCTCATTGTATAATCATTTGATCATTCTTGTGAAACCCTAACCCTTAGGGTTCACTATAATACCTTAGCCTCTTGTTGCTAAGGAATTGAAAATGTTAATTATTAAACCCTAGTTCTTTTATGGTTGTTGATTAAGTCTAGAAATCCTATTCTTTTGATGTTTAGGGTTTTGGTATTATAGAAACCCTAGGCCTTTAGGGTTTGTTGTTGATGTCTAATTGAAACCCTAGATCTTTAGGATTTGGTAAATTAGGGTTTATAAGCTAAAACCCTTGCAATTGTTGTAGTAAGATCCTAGGAATGAAACCCTAGGTGTATGTTCATTTGTCTTATCAAAACCCTTGCCTGGTCAAAATTGTTGTATATCTAACTTTAATGTATTGATGTTTACGTCTTGGGTTTACCTAGTAGATATTGTTGTGATATGCTAGTGCATGATTATGAAATCCTAGTTATGTATATGCGAGTATGCTTATTGATACTCATGTCTTAGTTTGTGAATTTAAGGGTTTGTAACAAAACCCTAGTAGAAATTGATATTTTAAGACTTAATAATATTATTGATATGTTTCAGTTTTGATGACGAAAATCTAGGGTTTGGAACAAACCCTAGTAGAGTTTGTCATAGAATATATTATTGAAACTATGATTGGATTATTATTTGATTTGTTATCTAAGGCCTTGTGTCTCGAAATGGAATCTGGGGTTTATGACAAATCCCTAGTAAGAAGTTGAAGTCTAGCATGCAAATAGATGTATCTCTTATCAATTATGAACCTAACTAGGTTTAGGTATTTGATGTCTAAATTCTGAATGCTTTGATGCTTCCATTATAAGAATTTGACATAACCTTATGCTTCTATATGTATTTGGTTATACTTGCTATTTAAATTTTGCAGGTACATAATCTTCAAGATGTTGGAAATATTCGTGATTGAAAAATAATGATGAGCATGATGAAGAAAGCTATAAGGATGATGATAATCAGATGACCTTGATGAAGTCATGAAAGGTTGAAGCTTCTCCGATGTTATAAAAGAAGAGTGTTGTTGATCTCCCTATGTTAAGAGGAAGCGTAGTTAGAAGAGATGAGTACATCTTCCCAGTTGAGAGGGAGGGCATATTATGATAATTATGATGGATACCTTGTAGAAAAAATCGGAGAATGAATAGATCTGCAATATATTGAGGATGTCTTGGTGCTGCTGAAGAAATGAAGGAAGAAAAGCTTTCAAATATTTGAATATGAATAACTAAGTGGCATTAAGATGATTGAAAACCCTGAAGGTTTGCGTTTACTTGTATATGTATATTTGAAAGTTTATTGTTGATTGGGGTTTGTGTTTGAACAAGTAAATTTCTCCATAAGGAAGGATGAACACTTGGGAAGCATGCTTGGACAAATGGATATATCTAGTTTATTAGGGAGAGATGAAGTATCTAATGGCGAATGCTTAGAAGGACATCTAGTTGGCCTATGTGTTGATGTCCTAGTCTAGATCTCGAAGAGGGAGGGCGGATTGGTCATGTAGCTCCGACCTTCGATACACACCTAGATCCCTGGGTTGATGGTTACCAAGTAAGCCTGATGGTACCTAGACTGGTTGAAAGCTTTAGTTCATCTTAGTCCCACCCAGATAGAATACCCTAGTCAAGTTTCTAGTCTGCAGCACTGAGTGTGCTAGAACTCTTCGTAGTTCATTTTGGAGATCTTCCATATATATCTATATATTTGTAATTATGAATACCTCCCTAGTTAAGAGGGAGTGTTGAAAAATGTAACTTGTGTTGATCTTCATAATTGTACTTGAGTCATTATGTATTGTATTTATCAAAAGAAAGAAAAAGAAATTTTATTATTAAAGAAACTGACTTATTAAAGCATGGCTTTCATGCTTGGGTCAATTTTTTATAGGTCAACGCTTCCATTGCAGGCCCCTAGGGTTTATGTCAAGTGTCCTTGTCCATGTTATAAGGTAAAGAACCCTTCTTGGGATTTATTCGTCAAGAAAGAAATTTATTTTCATGTAAATTAGGTCTTCTAGGCCTCCTCCACCAAGTTGGCCTAATTGACGGTCAGAAACTACTATATAAAGGCAGCAACTTAGCCTCATTTGGAGCTCTCACTGACCAAGTTCGATCTGTAATTGTTGAGGCAATAAAAAGTACGAAATTCAAGGAAGAAGGTGAAAAAGGTTAGCGAAGGAGAAAGAGGTTTATCTCAAGCATAAGAAGTTGAAATTCTCTCTCTCTCTCTCTCTCTCTCTCTCTCTCACACACACACACACACACACGTGTGATGCCATTAAGTTGTTGGAAGGATCGAATCTTTTGTTTTGTTGTTGGGCCGAAATTTTGTTGCTGGGGTTTGAAGTTTTGAAGCTGGGATGTCGAATTTTTGGATTGTTGTTGGGTTGAAGTTGTCAGACAAAAAGAGATTATTGAAGTTTGTTGAATCATTTTGGAAGGCTAATTTGGTGGAGGAGGAAGGTCTATTGGTCTAAGGGGTTTGTTCATCTCATTTTGAATTACTGAAAGAAGAGTTCTTTGGCTGGGTTTTCCCCTATATAGGGGTTTTAGCCATGGCTGAGTGCCTACCTCTGGTGTCTTTGATCTTTGTGTTTTGGTTTTGGTAATTGCTTGATGAACAAAAATAAAAGAGAACATAAAAAAGTTAATAAGAATATAAAGACATCACAAGTAATTATCAACATAAAGAAAATATTTTTGTTTTTCCGATTTTCTAACAGTTGCTTCCTATTTTTCTTAACCCCAACATTTAGCAATTAAATGGCCTATTTCAAAAGAGCCCTACACCGCAAGGACCAGGAAAACCTATTCTTCTTGGTTTTATGGGAAATTGTAGTCCCTTGAGGTAGAGGAGTGGCTGGTGGATATTTATCCCTCAAGACTAGCTAGTGTTCCTCTGAAGAACTGATTCACCAAGTTGTTTTTCATTGTTGCTTTCTATTTTTCTTAAATCGATTTGAACATTTAGCAACTAAATGGCCTGTTTCAAAACAAGCCCTACACCATAAGGAGACCTTGAGCTGAAAACCATTTCCACACAGATTCTAGCATATGTCGCAATGCTTTGCCTTTGAAACAAAATGGAACTTTCCAAGAGCAGATCCAATGGCCTAACGAATTTATAACAGAATACTACGACAACAGTGACCTAAAGTTAGGAAAATATACATATTTGATCACATATAGACAAATTAAAATATTCAATAATATCAAGTTGCTTTGAAAGTTGAAACTGGCACCTCACACAATATTTTAAGCATTTTGCTGAAGTTAACTCGTTATAAATTTTCCCAACAGAATCTACCAGTGAGGCTATAGAATCAAGCTGTCCACCAGTCACAACTCAAAAGTAGCCGTTCAGCAATTACCAGACATATTTCAGTGGAATGTGCAAAGAAGCATAATAGAAATCATTGAAGCCTGACCTAATTCATTTGCCTGTTCACAACATTCATAAGAGACAAGACTAGTGGCATTACATTTCAACAAAATCTTTAATAGAAATCACTCTAAAATTCCTATTAAACAGACAAAATTACTTAATAGGACCACTTCACTATGGAGGATTGTACCAAACCCTGCCTCAAATGGCCACTGTATTGATATATTCACACGTTGAACAAAGGCAAAGATTCGGGTTGAAATAGTTGTGTGGCAATATCATTGAGAGGGTGATGAAGGAAATTGTCACTTATATAGTAAAACATCATATTTATCGTAACTCCAGGAAAAACTAGACAGCCATGTGGGCAGATTTCAGGTAGTTAGTCCCTACCGGGGTGAAAATAGTCACTGATAATATGCAAAGATACCCATATCTAACTTGAGATTCATTTTTATAGTACAAAGGTTGTTCTATTAAGGAAAGCCAACAGTCTGCTTCAACTACAGGAAATATAGGTGTTTCGAAAACCACAAAACGATACAACGATGTAATTAATTTTCTTATATAGTAACACATCAATATATACCGTAATTCCAGGAAAAACTAGGGCATGAATACAGGAAGAAATCAGGCCGTTAGTCCCTACTGGGGAGAAAATTGCCACTGGTAATATGCAAAGGATACCTATGTCTAACTTGAGATTCATTTATATAGTACGACGGTTGCTCTATTAACAAAAGCCAGCGGTCTTCTTCAGCTGCAGGAAATAACGTTGTTTCGGAAAACCACAAAACAATACAACAATGCAATTAATTTTCGTTTTACTGGGAACAGCTTGAAGTTACATAAATACTTTTACAACAAGCATTTTAACACACAAAGTACAGTAACTCAATTTGGATGCTATAATATTAGAGAGACTTCCTTCTTTTTCGCTAGCATAGTACAGTCCATAACTTCTTCATTTTTTATATAAAAATGCAGCAAATCAATAATTCATCATGAAGCAAACCCATTGTGGATATCTTCTTGCTCTTATTCAAGGAGTGAAGCGTAAAAAGAAGTTCTTAAATCACAGCCTAGGCCGAGCACATTAATGGGTTATGTCAATGTCTACAGTCTAATAATGAGACGTCAAAAGAACCCAAAATAAATTAAACAGCAGAATCAACAGCCTATCAAAAATTGGCTGAAGATCACAACTGCTTATGCATCTGTGGATTCCCTATTGCTACTCACATCCTTGACCTTCGTTGGTAAATCGCAACGCGATCAGAATACATTACACCATATATTCTTCTTCGATCTATTATCGACAACGGAGAATGTGTGATAAAGCTTTTCTCTTGCAACCTATGCCTTCAGAGGTCTTTATTTGGTCATCCACGAAAACAAAATCGTAATAACTCGAAATTTCTAATCAAATTTTGATTGAATTATGGTTAAATTCAACTCTCAATTCTGGTTCAAAGAAAAGATGCCCTGCAGACCAGGCAGATCTCAAAGGATGTTAAAAGAATAACACAACAAAAATTAACATTTACTCTCGCTTATCATGTGACTCCCGTTCCTCGACCTGTGCATCTTCTTGTGAATCCTGCCCATTCATTTCTGCAGCTATCTTCTCATCCATGGCCTTCTCGGCTCTAAATAAAGGCTCGTAGTAATCCGAATGAAGGTCCATACATTCTCTTAGCAACGACGTAACTTTGTAGCATTTGTCAGCAATATCTTCTTTATTCGCCTCGCCTTCTTCAACGCACTTCTCCCAAGCAATGAACTGATCCCTGCATCCCCCAGCCTTCATGAATAGGCAAAACCCACACTCACCCTCCTCCTCCTCTTCTCCCTCTTCTCCTGCATTCGGGTTTTGATCTATTTCATGGCTGCCCTCTGCCATAATGCCATCTTCCCCTTCATTGGGGCTTTCATGGGTTCCCTCTGTAAAAATGCCCTCTCTTCCTTCAGTTTGGTTTTGATCCTTCTCACAGCCGCCCTCTGTTCTAATGTCAAGATTAGGGCTTTCAACTGTTTCTTCAGGGCTTCTGCCCTTCATTTCTATCGAGGATGTTCCATCCATTTTATCCATTTTGGATTCAGTTTCAGCTGGAATATTTACTGATTCTGAATCAGAAGGAATAGCATTTTGTATTCTTGATGTTGCTGGAGTCGCCTGATAGCATTAGCTATAAAGAAACTGAAACAAAAATAACAGGAGCGTTGGCATAGGAAAAAAAACTTATACGTTCTGCATTAGCGAACGGGAGAAGTTTTATCGACTGAATTAGAACAAAATTCAATAAATGATGACTTATTTAAAATTGCAACATCCAGAGGACACGACTGTAAAACCCTAGATTTAATTGCCTCCCTCTTAAACGCTAGTAGCTGCGGGAGCTCGAACCACTTCTGTCAATATAGCTTGTTGGTCAATTCTAGGAAAGCACGTGGGAGACGAACATTCAAATTGTTGTTTAAAATAAAAAATAAAAATCAGATTTCTAAATTCAGAGGATCAAGTAGCAAAATAAGCTAAGCAAATTAATAATCTTTCAAACTGAGATTTTGTTAGAAATGTCTCCTTTAGTTTGCCCAACAAGTCTGGATATATCTTAAGTTCTTAAGTAAAAAGGCTAGATATAATTGTCTCTATTTATAGCAGCTTGGAATTTATATATGTTGTATGTCAATTATGTGGAGCACACTAATATTAAACCATACAAAATCTCTCCTTTAGTTTGTCCAACAAGCCTAGATATATTTTAAATAAAAGGTTAGATATAATTGTCTCTATTTATAGTGGCTTGGAATTTATACATGTTGTATGTCAACTATGTGGAGCACATTAATATTAAACCAATGGTATCAGATATAATTGTCTTTATTTATAGCAGCTTGGAATTTGGAATTTATACATGTTGTAAGTCAACTATGTGGAGGACATTAATATTAAACCAATGGTATGGTTGAACTAAAAGGCTAGATATAATTGTCTCCATTTTTAGCAGCTTGGAATTTATGCATGAAGATGTGTCAACTATGTGGGACACTGTAATATTAATCCATTAATCCTATGGTATGGTTGAACTAAAAGGTTAGATATAATTGCTTCCATTTTTAGCAGTTTGGAATTTATGCATGTTAGCTTGGAATTTATGTATGTTAATATGTCAACTAGAGCACCATAATATTAATTCGATTTCATGGTTGAACTTTATGCATAACATTATTAGATAACTTTAAAATAAATTTGTGAGAGGGAAATTTAGTTTGCAGTTAATTTTAATTTTAGAACTATTAAACATAGAAAAAAGGTAAAAATGAGATGTAATTTATTTGAATAAGAAAATTGGTATAGTTGGAGATTATCTTGTTGATAGATTTTTTCAAAAAATAGAAATAACTGTGTAGATTGTAGGAAACGATTTACACCAGGGTCACAATTTTATTTGGACAGTGAAATTTTTGTTGGAATTTGGTGAAAATATTTCAAGAAATCCAATCTACCATATTTTTTAAAATTTTATCGGAATGACACACTTCACTCACTATCACAAACACTTAAAATTTTCTAATTGGCCTAATAAACATGTTTATTTTAGAATAGGGTCTCTAGAATTTAAATTTAATTATCCATAATTATTAGGTAGATGGTATCTCCTCATGGGATGATTAAGTGGATGACATAATGGGATTTTATCTCCTCAATTTGGTTTCTAAGGGCATTTTTTGGCCCCTTGTGATAAGACTCAAGAAGTAGGCTCCCCCACCCCATGGAGACGGCATGGAGACGGCTAGGTTAAAAATCCCCATGATAAAGTGGGGGGGAATCTCGTAGTCAAGAATCGTGTTACATGTTTTATTTATATATATATATATATAATATTCCTTTTATAATTAATAATAATAATAATTCAAAATAAAATAATAATTTAGTTGATTTTTTATGATTTTTTTTAACACTTATCAATGTGAGATGTACCATGACATAAACGTTTTGATGCCTATCGGTGCTTACCATCCATTTAATTTATATGGTTGTGCTAATATAGAGGGCCACTATGAGGTGACTTGCACACAACAATTGATGATTGTTTTAAGTGATAAAATTGGAAGTTCAATGTAACACCCTCATCCCACATCTACCCAAGTAACCGACCAACTAGGGTAAATATGCGACGAGAGACCACTATAATGGGATTCAATCTCCTTGGTGACCTTAAGGAAGTGGAATCAACAGAAACACACCACATAGACCTTCCACATCAACAACAGAACTCCTATGAGCCATCCCAACCACTCAGGTAACCAGCCCCTGAGACCAACTAAAGTTTTAGTGCATCAAACCCCTAGACGCTTCCTTGATATGGACAAGGGTGCATCTAGGAGCCTCCAAACACTCACACGGCAAGGCATGTGCGTGTCTAGGGACTTTTCTCCTCATACTTGTGACTATGACTCCAAAATTTATGTCACTTTTTCAGGCCGAGAGCCCAAGTCACTGCCCAAAACTCAAGGACACTTTCAGAACTGAAAGATAACAACAGAATAATGATACAAATGCAATTACTTGAACAAGTACTTGACTAGACCCCTACTAGCCATGAAAGGCATTTTGTCAAATCACAAATATGTAATCTATAGATTTAAACAACAGATCTGAGCATAAGGGTCTCATACTTATCTCATAATTGCTAAGAAGCATTGTTCCCTTATATCATTAGTTGCATTATCATCTATGAGGTCATAGATACATTGTTCATTCATTTACAAATCAAAACATGAGGAGATCCATACATCATCATTGTCATAATACATGCTTATAACTAGCATAATAGCAACAAAAATATAAAGGATACATCAGTCATAGAATCCATATATAAACCAGTACATTTATACATAAGATACCGAGGAAAGAACCTCTTATTAATGAATGCAAAAGCTAACCCGGGATGGGACTACCACGTTCCACTCAACCATAGATTGACTTAGTCAAATCTCTCTTCAGCCAATCACCTCAGTGCCATATTACAAGCATGAATATGGGACTCAAACCAAAAGAACCAACCAGCGCATCCTGAGGATAAACCACCTCACCCTCATCAATAGAAACCAGGCTTTACTATAATCCACACTAGATCACTAGGCCAAAATAATAAACATTTAATAACAGGATTTACCATGATCTCCACCAGACCGCTAGGCCAAAACAAGCATGGATGCCACCAGATTTCTCCTCCTACACCGTGAGGAATTTTCCTCTCCTAGTCTCTTAGGCTTTGCTGCAATCCACACCAGATCACTAGGCCCTAAACCGAGACTCCACCCTCTCGGCTTTATTGTATATCATGTCATTCATCAACAAGGATTTCTAGGACTAATCAAGGGAAACCACCTCTAGGATTTACTGTATATCCTTCCATTAATCGGTTGAGGATTCCTAGGCCGATCGAGCCACACAATACCTGGCTTTACCGCAACCCATAGTCTGGTTCAGAGGTCACTAAGTTAGTGGCTTTACCGCAATCCACAGTTTGGTTCATGGATCACTAGGCCATGTGTTCGTCCTTTCAGAGATCCACCTCACTCAGCTTCGAACCCATCTGGCAATCCAGCTCAACCAAATCATGAGAACCCCATCACACCATAGCTATCCGAAAATGGCAAGGCTAGGCTAAAAACACAGTCTCACCTGGAAAAACCCATGCCATGACAGCAAAGAACCACATGCAATACCATGCATGTCAAATATAGCAAGGAAAACACACATGAAAATCAATACCTACAAAGAATTTTGTTGTAGTTGCTTGATCTTGTTCTTCCTTGCTTGCTCCTTCCTTCCTCTTGCCTCCTTTGCCTTTCTTGATCCAATGCCAAAGTGCTCCAAGAAAACTCTAAGTGTCTAAAAGTGTGTGTGAGAGAGAGAGAGAATAATGAGATATCTCCAAAACTACACTGACAAAAGGTTCCAACTAGTCCTCAAAAGCCTTTTTATTGATGAGGCCTCTATTTTCTTCATTTTCCATTATTTTCCTCTTCACATGAAACCTGTGACTTTTCACCTTCCTTTTCTCCTATTTTCCATTATTTTCACAAATAAAATGCCAATTAATGTCACTTTTCCTTTCCAAATGCCTTAGCCATTTCCTTTGCCAATTTCCTTAGCCATAATAAACCAATGAACACCCACACTAGGATGTCTTGCCCAACATTCAACTTGGAATAAGTGTCCCATCAACCATGGTTATTATTTTTCCTTTATTAACTTTTATTACATGGAATTTTTACTAGGGCTATTACATTCAATGAGATAATATGCAACTTGATTGGTTGTTTGATTCTTATATTTTATGTTCAAGTAGAATTGTTGAAGTTAAATGGACAATTCTTGTTGGGGCCATATTTTCACATAGGATAACAACTACATGCTCAGATGACATGTTTAATGGGTGCAAGTAGGTTCTTTTTCACATAGGTAGGTGATTGGTATCATGGTACATGAACAATTCATGTTGGGGCCATATTTTCACATGGGATAACAACTACATGCTCGAATGACATGTTTAATGGGTGCAAGTAGGTTCTTTGTCACATAGGTAGGTAATTGGTATCATGGTCAAGCCAAGTATTTGGTATGTCCACGAAATTGTTACTTTCTATTAAGAAGAGCATTAATATATACATATGATAAAGAGACCATTGGGATTCACATTCCAAGGTATCTTCATCTTCTTATTTTATATTTGCATTTTTACAATATTTGTCCAATCCCGGAGGATTAGGTGTCAACATTCCCCCCTTAATTTGAAGGGGTGTTTGTAAGTCCAAGCATCATTTTGAATCTTTCAATCTTTTATTTTCCAAGCACTTTGGTGAATATGTATGCAATCTACTCATTTGTAGAACAATGGTGTAAGTGAATAGTTTTGACCTCAACATGATTTTGAATCAAATGATACTTTGTGTTATGTAATATTCTTCTCGAAGGTGTACAAAAAGAGACCACTTTAGGTTGTGGATGACAAACAACCCTAACAGTAAAAATGGTTGTTAAATAATGTGGATCTGCAGCAAATGATAGAAACAAAACCTGTCAAAGCCCCGATTTGTGCAACATAAATAGTTAAACAACAAAATGAAATAAGAAAATAAGCGTAAGTAACCTCAATAATCCAATGGAAACCAGATATATAAAGAATATATTTTATTAAACGACACCTGCGAAGGGAACAAATAATGTTACCATTCCCCCTCTATGGGATGGGTTCTTGGCTATCCTTAATGTCTTCAGCATTTGTAGAGTCTCTCTCCTCTATAGTGTGTAAAACCCAGCAAACAAAATGTTTAAATTCAATGAGAAATCAAATGGAAAAAGAAAAATGGTGTGGGAGAGTGATAATAATTAGAGTTACAATAGTTAGTGCAACAATGAAAATGATCAAAAGTAAAGAATGAATGTAAAACTTTTCTATTTATAACAAAATATTAGGTTATTATTGAATAATGGGAAATAATAAAATATTATTAACCAAATTCTAGAATTAACCATTTGGAATATTTTATTATATTTGGTTGGAGGGAAAAAGTATTTAAAACTTTTATTTACAAATAAAATAAATAAATAAATGATTTATTTATCGTCCTCAAGAAATATGGTTAAGGAATAATAAACAAATAATGATTTATTTAAAGTATTCCATGGGATTTAGTCAAACTTGACAAGATAATAACTAATTAGTGATTAATTAATTATTCCTAGAGAAAAATAAGATAATTATTTATTTATCTATTTATTTCTCATATCTGGGTCAAATATGATAATGAATATTAGTTAAACAATGATTTAATTAATTATTCCTATAAGATAATTAAATTTAATTATTCTTCATGGGTTTAATTATAAATGACTTAACAAATGTGGTTTATTAAGTAATTTCTTATAGTGAAAGCAATTTTACTATGGTAAAATTGGCCCTACATGGTGTACTTTGATCCATCTAGTAAATTATGACTAGATGATCATTTTTTGGTGATAACACTTTGTATTGATATGCTTGTTTCGATCATGGAACTTTGGGTTGTTGGCCAATTTTATTGTAGAAGTATTATCAATCAAAAGAGGAGTATGTAACAACCTGGTGAAAATTCCATGTAATGAAAGTAAATAAAGGTAAAATAATAACCACGGATGATGGGACACTTATTCCAAGCTTAATGTTGGGCAAAATCCTAGTGGTGGGGATCACTTGTGATTGTTTATGGCTAAGGAAATTGGCAAAGGCAATGGGTAAGTCTTTGAGAAGGCAAAATGACATTTTTGGCAAAATTATTTATGAAAATAATGGAAATTAGGAGCAAAAGGAGGTGAAAGGTCACATGTTGCATGTGAGGAGGAAAATGAAGGAAAATAATGGAAAATAAAGGTTTCATTAATAAAAAAGCTTATGAGGATTAGTTGGTAGCCTTTTGTCAGTTTAATTTTGGAGCTCTCTCATTATTCTCTCTCTCTCATACTCTTGGAGACTTAGAGATTTCTTTGAGCACTCTTGGTGGGTGTGGCATACTTGGATTCTTGGAGTAATAAGACAAAGGAAGAGCATGAAAGCGCAAGAAGGCATCGAGACTAGCAGCTACATCAGATTTGCTTGCAAGTGCCAAGTTGCATGTATGTTTCCTTCACTAATTTTGGCATGCATGTGGTTTCTTGGTTTTGATTTGTCATTGGCATGGAGGATTGCCTGGATTGACAGTGGATTGCCTAGCCTTGCCATTTCCTGGATAACCATGGTGATTGTGGGTTTACTTTCATTGTTTGTTTTTGGTTGGTTCTCATGTTTCCTTAGCTTGGGTTGAGTTACTTGTTCCCTTAGCCTTGGTTGGACAAACGTTCTGAAGCCTGTAACAACTTGGGTTGAGTTACTAGTCTCGTAGCCTTGGTTGGACAAATGCTCTAGAGCCCTTGGTGGGTTAAGTTACTAGTCCTGGAGCCTTGGTTGGACAAACGTTCTGAAGCCTGTAACAACTTGGGTTGAGTTACTAGTCTTGTAGCCTTGGTTGGACAAATGCTCTAGAGCCCTTGGTGGGTTGAGTTACTAGTCCTGGAGCCTTGGTTGGACAAATGCTCTAGAGCCGAGTGGGTTGAGTTACTAGTCCTAGAGCCATGGTTGGAACAAACGCTCTGGAGCCCTAGATGGCTAGGATAGAAACCAATCTAGTGATGGTTTTGTTATGTCCGACCGTGAGGTGGAATCATTGTTTGATGGGTTGAGGTGGATGACCTCTGGGAGCCCTAGATGGTTTTTTATTGATGTGTTCTATGAGATCCCACATTCATGCTTGGAATATGGCACGAGGGTGAATGGCTAAAGAGAGATTTGGCTCAACCATTCTACAGTCAGGTGGAATGTGGAAGTCCCATCCCAGGTTTGAAATTTGCATCATTAATGAAAGGTTATTTCTCCTTCTATTTCTATGATCATTTTGATGGATTATATGTGGTTTATACGACTATACTTTCTTGAGTATTTTATGTTGTTATTATGTTAGTTATTTATGTGTTTTATGACAACAGCCATGTGTGGCTCTCATCGTGTTTTTACTTGTAATTGAATGATTAATGTATCTATGAACTAATGGATGGAATGATAGTTGATGTGTTGAGGCATCAATGTCTCTTAGCCATTCTCAGCTAAATATGAGACCCCTATGCTCAAAACTGTTAATTACACCTATAGATTACACATTTGTAATATGTTTGACGAAATGTCTCTCATGGCTAGTAGGGGTCCAGTCAAGGTCTTGAGCAAGTATTTGCTTTAGTACTATCATTTCCATGTTATTTTACTGACATGAAGAGATGGTTCAATTCTGGGTAGTGACCTAGGCTCTGGGCCTAAAAAAGTGGCCCAAATCTTGGAGTTGCTGGCGTAGCACTAACAATTTTGGTCTCTAATCACTCGCAAGCAAGCCTATGAGAGTGACTTTGGGTTTTTGGTTGCACTCATGCCTATAGAATGGGAGCGATTGAGCCTTAAGTTGTCCAAAATTTTAGTGGGACCCCAAGGTAAGTTGTCTAAAGTATTTGATTGGTTCTTGAGGGTCCTATAGCTGATGATTAATGTCTGTATGGTGTGTTTCTATCAGTTCCACTTCCTTAATGTGATTTAGGAGGTCGAATCATATCATAGTGGTCTCTCGTCGCATGTTTACCCCAGATGGTTTGTTGCTTGGGTAGATGTGGGAGGAGGGTGTTACATAGTGGTATCAGAGCATGGTTCACCCCTCAGACTGGATGAGCTATGTGTTGGTCATGCATGCATGTAAGTTGCATGTGTGTCTCTCACCCTTGCATTCCATGTTCTTGTTGCATTTGCATCATGTTGTTCATGGTTGTAATGATGTCGTCAGGTGAAACTTGATGTTTTGTTAAGGAATGCATCATTGTGATTGTATGACTGGTTACATGTTGATTTATGTCACTTACATGTATTGTTGTAGTATGCCTGGCTACATTCTTGCTTTTACATTCTTGTGTGCTTGGTTGCATGTACCATTCTTGCAGGTTTGATTTCAAGTATTGTTCATTCATGCTTTATCATATGTGCTTATGCATATGTGTAGTTGGTTACTTATTGCTTATGCATGTTCATGTTTGCATGTGGTCAAGAGTACAATGATGTAGTGGTTTTTGTCATGCATGAGGTTGTGGTGTGTTTTGTTGTTAAGGTTATGCATTAATGGTTGGACCCTAACCAGAATGACGATTGCATGGTCATATGCTTATGTTTTATGTTTCTATATGTTGTCATGATTATGTTATACATGTATCGCGTTGATTTGTTGATCTTGTAGACAAGGTATCCTCCCTGAGCTACACTAAGGTACATTGGTTTATTGTTATTTGGTTTAGTTGACATGATACACCTTGTAGGAAGAAATATCAAATGCCTAGCAAGATGGTTGACTACAAAGTCTCTCCCTATGAATCTGAAGAGCAGTATGATGTTGGGAATCCTTCTGATTTGGCGGTTACACTGAGAAGCTTAAAGGAAGAAATATGGTGTTGTAAGGCAAATAATGACAGGATCATGCAGGCACAGGAGAAACAAGTAGAGGTAAATGCAGTAATACTTCAGAGTTTGCCAGATTTGCAGTGACAAGGACCACGTCGGATCAACTATGAGAAGGAGGATATAACTAATGGGGTATATGGTAGTCGGTCGCATGGTGGTCACAAATCAGATAGACATGACACAATGAGATACGACATAATGTTGGACACTCCGAATATGAGAGGGCATAGACACATGTATGATTCTAGTTCTGATTCAAATAGGCATCATGACCGTTATCATCATCATTCTTATAGGAGGAGTGATAGGGGATATTTGTTGGATGAGTTTAAGAAAGCAAAGGCACCAACATTTGATGGAGAGATGAAGAAACCACAGGATGCAGAGGCATGGTTGCTTGGCATGAGGAAATTCTTCAGGTTGCATGACTATTTAGAGAACATGAAAGCTAGAATGGCTACATTCAGTCTCAAAGGTAAAGCAAACATTTGGTGGGAAGATGTGAAGAATGTCAGATATATTCATGAGGAAGGTTTGACTTGGAGTGAGTTTGAGTGATTATTCAAGAAGAAGTATTTGTCAAAAAGATACTTTGAGGACAGGGCGAAGGAATTTTATGAGCTAAAGATGGGATCTATCACATATGATGAGTACACTAGCAGGTTCTTGGAGTTACTGAGGTATGTGCCTTATCTCATAGAGGAAAAGGCCAAGATTCAGAGGTTCATTAGTGGGTTACCAGTTGCATTTAAACATAGAATTAAGTTTGATGAGACTAGATCATTGGAGGAGGCCATTCAAAAGCTAAGGCATTGCTATGAACAATCGAAGCATAGAACCGAGACTAAGCCAGATTGGAGAGGTAATGCAAAAAACATAGGAAAATGGGATAGAAAGAGAGAAAGGCCTCAGGATACAGGTAACAAGGAGAATGTCGCACCACCTAAGAGGTTCAATGCATCAAACATAGGATAGGGACACCAATATAAGGAACAAAATAAGGAGCCCATGCGGTGTTAGACTTTTGGAGGAGATCATCGCAGGAGAGACTGTCCACAATACCAGAGTGGTGGGCCTAAGATATATAGTGCGCAGGAGGCACAGACTGTTGGAGATGTTGGTTAGAGTATTCCACGTACCTATTCAGCATTGGATAACAAACAGGCAGAGCATCAGGCATCTATCATTGAAATAGACGGTAAGCGTTGTGATCAAGTTATTTCTATTTTGTTTGACTTTGGATCTAATTATAACTATGTTAGTTCTCACTTGGTGGATAAGTGTGGTTTGAGTAAGGAATTGCATGCATAATCTTGGTTAGTGCAGTTGGCTACAAGTACGAAGAAGCGAGTTCATCATTGGGTAAGATCTTGTGCATTTGACTTGAGTAGTATGCCTACTGCAACACATTTGAATGTATTACCGTTGGATTCATACAATATGTTGTTGGGCATGGACTGGTTGTATCTTCATAGAACCAAGGTGGATTGTTATGATAAATCCATTGAGTTTGTTGATGACAATGGGGAACCAAGAGTCTTACAAGGTAAGAAGAAAGCTACATCATTTAGGATGGTGACAACTATGCAAGCAAAGTGTAGCCACGGGAAAGGGTGTAAGTTATTCGCAGTGCACATTTCTAGTGATAAGGGTAAGGAAGTTGAGGATATAGATGTGTTGAGTAGGTACCCGGTTTTACAATAGTTTAAGGATGTATTTCCTAAGGACATTACAGAGTTGCCACCTCACAAGGAGGTAGACTTTTCTATTGAGTTAGTGTCGGGGGCAGCTCCAGCATCAAAAGCACCTTACAAGATAAGCACACCTGAGTTGGTTGAGTTAAAGTTGCAACTAAAGGAAATGTTGGACAAGGGGTACATTAGGCCAAGTGTATCACCATGGGGTGCATCGGTATTGTTTGTGAAGAAGAAAGATGGAATACTCAGATTCTGCACTGAATACAAGTAGTTGAACAAAGGGACAATCAAGAACAGGTACCCATTGTCGAGGATTGATGACTTGTTTGATCAGCTGAAGGGAGAAATAATGTTCTCCAAGATCGACTTGAGATCTGAATATTATCAGATACACATAAAAGAGGAACACATTTACAAGACTGCTTTCTGGACTAGGTACGGGCATATGATTTTGTTGTTGTTCCATTTGGCTTAACTAATGCTCCAACAACATTTATGTGTTTGATGAATAGTGTGTTGCATCCATATTTGGATAAGTTTGTTATTGTGTCCATTGATGATATACTGGTATATTCTAAAAATGAGGAAGAGCATGCCGAACATTTAGTAGCAGTGTTGAGGTTGTTGAGAGTGTATCAGTTGTATGCTAAGCTCAGCAAGTGTAGTTTCTTTCAGACTGAGGTACACTACTTGGGGCATGTTGTCTCCAAAGAGGGTATTGCAGTAGATCCAGAGAAGATAAGGGCCATCATGGAGTGGGTAGCTCCTAATAATGTAGATGAGGCGAGATCTTTCATGGGTTTGGAACGCTACTATAGGAAGTTCATCAGGAACTTCTCACAGATTTCTTATCTTATCACATCATTGCAGAGGAAAGGTAATAAGTTTGAATGAAATGAGGAGTGCGAGGCTAGCTTTGAGCAACTTAAGCAGTTGTTGACACATGCACCAGTGCTACAGATTGCAGATTTAAACAAAGAGTTTGTGGTATGCACAAATGATTACAAGAGAGGGCTTGGTGGAGTCCTTATGCAGGATGGACAAGTGGTATGCTATGAGTGTTGGAAACTAGACGAGCATGAGCAGAACTATCCTAGATGTTAGGTTCCTATACCAATAGGAGTCATAATTTTGAATGGCTAAGGTTAAGCCTTGTAATATGTACATACCTTGGCTTTTTGCAAATGTTTTCCATATTGAAAAAAAAAAATGAAAAGAGGGTATGTCCTAAAAGAAAAATCAAAGGACAAAAAAGAATAAGAAAAGGTCCAAAAAAGTGAAAAATATGAACCCCAAAAACAAAAGATCATGAAAGTGTGCAAGTCAAAATGCCACTACTATTTATTTTTATGCATAATAATGATTGTGTACAGCTTGTTATTCATGCCACAATCCATGGTAATCAAACTATTTAATCTTGATTATGCCATGCTTTAAATTTCATGTTGATAGTTAGAGAATAAAATCTGACCAAACTATTTAATCTTGGCAGACCATTAGATAGGTAGAGTAAATAAAAGGAGCTCATCAGTTTAATCTGAGCCCTTGGATGATATAAGGTTAGAATTAGGCAGTTTCCTGCTTTAAAAGAAAATGAATAAGGGTTTGCTAGCCTAAATGCACCCAAATAAAATGAAGAAAAAAATTGGTAGGATGAGTAGATGGGTAAGTAGAAGAAATGTTGCAGAAGTATGTTGATTGATTAAACAAAAGCACATTTATCATCTTTCAACATATATTTCAAATGTGAATGGGAAATTAAGCACGCATAAGGTTTACAAAGTTAATTAATTAACTCCCCCCATTCATTTCACCCCTTTATTTTACTAATTTCCTATAAATAAATTCTAAGTACTTAAATCCTTTAAGTCAAACAGGCTTAAAGCATTTCTCTAACTTCTAGAGGGACTAGACCTTCAGCTTAATGACTTAAGGACAACAAGTACTAGATTCCCACTCATAAAAAATTCATCTCCCTTCATTCCCCCTCATTTCCCTAATAAAACCCCATTTTCCTAAGGTTAAAATACTATTTCCCTATGGAAAGTAATCACCCCCATGTAAAACCCCTTTTTCCCAAAAACTCACAAAAACACTTTAACCTAAGTTATAATGCATATATGCGAAAAACAAACAAATCACAGAAAATACATTATGCTTAGCGCAATTCATTTTTGTCGTTTTCATATTAACTTCTAACTTTTGTATATTAATTCCCATTAATACCCTTTCCCATATGTATATATTAAATCCCTTACATTTAATATCTCTAGACCTAGTTTTAACTATAAAACTACGAATTTTACCCAAACCCTGACAAAGCTCATTAACTGATTGATTCATGATTACGTTAAGTAAAACTCCTGAAATCACCTCGCTGCCTAAGTTCGTCATTAACCCATGCTTAATCACCATACTGCCGCAATTAACCCATCAACCCCCCCCCCCCCTTACCCTCTGCGCTCATTCGCAATGTGCTACCGTCCGATCTGAAGACCCACCTCCAACGCTCATAAGCCATTTCGGGTGAGATCATCCGCCGAACGATACCCACTCGAAAAAGTGGTTTTCTTCCCGGCCCCCGATGCTACAGACAATGTATGGCATCGGCCGACCCCTCCCGAATATCATCAAGCCCACAAAAGTGGTGCGAAATAAACCACTTACCGCCCTCTCACTAAATGACAAAACCGTCTCCTGTTCACCTTGCGCCAAAATTCAAAAAAATCAAACCTTTACCCGTTTAAACACGAAAACCCCAATTTTGCTCATTTTCTAATGTTTGTGCAGTAAAACCTTGTGTAAGCCTTCAGCGCCACCTGAAGCCTCTGCTAACCAATTCAAGCATGGTTTACCTCCCAAAAGCACTTTGGACTCACTCCATAGACCTATAAAGCTCGATAAAGCCATTAATGACCCTCCCTGTCAACCCAACATTTTCCTAACAGCTTGTTTTATTTTATAGGAGATCAAAAAACCGCAGCCTTGGGTAAACAGTCTTAATACTAGTCATAAGACCTGTTTACTCCAAGATTGTTATCAAATCTATTCAAACAAAGATGGAAAATAAAATGTACAGTTAAAAGACAAGGAGATGAAACATGGAATTAAATGATTTACTGTTGAAATAGATAGTAAAAACCTAAAATATATAGTGAAGGTAAAAGGACACAGTAAAGAATAGTCAAAGTGTATCAGGGCTAAAGAGTATCAGATTGAAGACCAAGTCAAATAAAGTAGCTAGCATGAAGACAAACAACAGGGAAGACAGTTACAAAGCATACAGATTCATGTCAAAGTGAAGATAGATGAAAAAACAGAGCGGTAAAAGTAAACAGTAAAAGTAAACGTGGAGGCAGTAAGGTTTAAACGGAGATGAAAACATTTTCACCAGCAACAATGAAGTTTATCCAAAGTAAAAGTGAAAAACAATTAAAAAAATTAAGTTTAAAAGATGAAATCAGAGCAAAAATGGTGCATTCTTCATAAATTTCCTGTTTAAGTCATAGTTTTTCATAAATTAGTTCGTCCAATCCAAAATGAATTTTGCAAAACTTGAGGAGGTTTGTGTTCCTAAAAGGCTAATATACAAAAATGTATCTCACTTTTTACATAGGTATTACCAAAAGTGAGATAAGTGCATGTTTTCACAACCTATTTTTCGGACTGTGCAAAGTTCTGTTTTTGACATCTTTTTGCAAAGAATATTGTGAACAGCTAGAGTTGAATTTTGGGAAACTGAGAGAGGTTTATCTCAAAGCATACTACTCTACAATAACCTCTTTCACTTTTTACATATCTATCTCAGTTTGAGATATACAAAGGTATCAGTGGACCCTAGTTTTGCAGAATTATTGGGGTAGAATGCACAAAGAAAGGATGTAGTTAGTGACTTGGATGCCTCATCATCAATTAAGAGTTGCTATCAAATTCGACTTTCTCTTCTTTGTCACCCTCAATCTATAAATATAGTGCCAAATAGATTCATTAGTTTTGAGTGTCCTTTATTTAAGTTCTATTAATGTAAAACAGTTTGAGATATTTGTAAAACCAATCTTGATATGTTTTCAAGCTATTTCAGTTTAGAATATGTATAAATACTTCTTCATTTGAAGCATTTTGGGGTGGATTCCAAGACATTTCTATAGACTTTTTCTCTCAGATAAGAGTTCTATAGTATCAATGACTGGATTAGCTTGATGGATCAAGGAATAAAGATAAGATATTTTACAGGATTCTTATGTAAAGCGAAATATAAATAAGTATTCTTTCATGTTTATTGTTGTTTCTTCTTATGTTTCTTCATAATCTTGTTTGTTTCTCTAAAATCTAAATGTATAGCAAGGAACGATATTTCAGAAATTGTTTGAATGCACTTTGTCTTGATTGTTTGCATATTGAATGTTTTCTCCTAAACTATCATATCTAAGGAATTCTTCTTTGCTCCTTAGCTTCCATAATTTCTCCCCTGGTCTATAGCAAAGGATTCTTAATTGCCCTTTGTTCATGATCACCCTCTTTTCTCCATTATGATCCCGGTCCAAGGATTCTTAAGTGCCCTTTCACCCTGGTTAGAATCACTTCACCCATTAGGCCTAAAGATTTGCCTTCTGTTTTGCTAGCTTGCCCTGTGAACATTCCCTTTAATGATCTGGTCTAGTTATGCTATCCATTTGTTGACTCCATAGTCCAATGGCTTGAAGACATAGTTCTATCCATTTTCTCCAAGAATTCCACCACCCAACCTTCAATTCAAAACCAAAACCCCATGAACACTAAGAACTAGACTGAAATCTCATAAAAACAACGCTAAATTATATAGAGAGAGCCCTCTCTGGACTTAGGTTGGCTAGAGCCTAAGCCTAAAAGATTGGTTTGTGGTTACCTCGAATGCTTCCTTCTTATAATAACTTCTAAGGAAATTCTGAGTGATAACATAGTGGCGACCATACTGGGGAGAACTAACATTTTATTCAGAATCGTTTTATAGGTTTAGATCTGATCTATGATGGTGGATAGTGATCAGACACACAAAGGTTAAAATCATCCACTTGGCGACTCCAAATCAATTCCACAACCAAGAATCCACTTGAGGAATGAACATGAAAGAACTATGTGAAAAAGATCATGCTTTTAACTTGGATTGTTATCCAAGACATTATGTTCTTTCTCATCAATAAAGTTTTTCAATGTATATTGTATTTTAGAGAAGATTTTAGATTAATTTTTTATTATTTCCCTTTAAAAATTGTAGATATAAAGTCTCTTTACACATTTGAGTAGCATTCTTCTAACTCTTATGAAGATCATTTTCCAATTGAGGAGCATCAAACAATAAAGACTAATCATACAATCCCTGTACATATTCTAGTACCTCATAAAGTTCCTGATAGATATAAACCACTCATTTTACCTCCTACACTCCATGCTTTCCCTAACAATTATTACAAGCATCTCCCTAGGTTTGATGGAGAGAATGGTACCACTGCTCAAAACACATATTCAAGGTTTTGAGAATTATCTAGACTTATTTGAAATTGATGAAGATGATGTTATTATCAGGCTTTTTGCTCTTTCTTTGCAAAGTAGAGTAAAGAGTTGGTTCAAGAATTTACCTAATGCAAGCATCTTAAATTTTCAATAGTTTGTCAAAATTTTCCTTGATAGATGGATAATCAAACTCAATCTTCTTGTGATCATAGAATAATATAATCAGTTAAGAAGACAGCTAGATGAAACAATACAACAATTTTAAGACAAATTTAATCAAGCCTATTATTCAATGCCATCAAATATAAGAACTCCCCCTGATTCAACTCTTTTGCATTACCCAAGAGCATTTGATCCATAAATAGAATTTCAGCTAAGAGAAAGAAACCCCTCAACACTGGATCAGATGCAGAACATTGCAGTAGATGTAGAAGTTAATCTGTAAATTAGAAGAGAAAAGTTGAAAGCAGAAGCAGAGGAAAACAACATTGTAAAGGTAAAACACGACATTTTGGTAAGAAAGATAGAGGAAAGGATACAAAAGATCAACATGAAAGATAATTTTTTTGCTCAAAATCACCATGACACATTTATTTCACAAAAAACAGAGGTTGATAGCCATGAAAAAATTCCTGCTAATTCCAACTACCATAGATCAGAAGATAGATTTATAGAGCAATATGTGGAGAAGCAATCCGCTGATCTAATGTGTATGTTTGATGACATTAATTCTTTTAATGATTTGCCTAAATATGGTCAGTATGATGATAATTATGTTCTTCAAATCCAAACTAACTTTATAGAGCCATCAGAAACTACTTTGGGGAATAAGGAAATTAAGCTTCATCAGCTTGAAAACAATGATCATCTTATTCAGATCAGTTATGAAAGTGAGGAAGAAAGTGCATAAAATTTGGAAATAAGTGAAGCTTCTTTGCCTCTTTGTTTTGCTTCATTTCAATTCATCAGAGAAAACTTTAAAGCAATAAAAAATAACAATCTTTAGGTATTGACATTAAAAATAAAGAAGACAATAAAATTCCTTATCAAGATCCTTCAGTTTCACAATTACAGTTGTCAAATTCCATTGAAACACCTCATCAAATAATACAAGAAAGTTCTATACCACTATGTTTTGAATCATTTCAATTTTTAAAGGAAATGTGGTATGAAAACTCTAAAGAAAAGGATGAGCAGCTTGTAGAAATTTGTGAAGTCCCATTCGAACCTATGAGTAATAAGTTGCAGGAATCCTTCCAAGTTTTTCATGATCCCATAACTATTGGGTTGGATAATGAATGCAATCAGACTTTTTCTTCATTAACTAACAATCAGATTCAGGATCAAGAGGATAAAGGTTTCATCAGTCAAACATTTCAATCAGAAGAAAAATCATCACAAAGCTTGTTTGAAAAATATGCAAGGTGATAAAGGTAAAAGTGATAATTCAGTTTCATGGCCTGGAGGCCATCCACAATAGATGTACAATTGCTTAAATTAGTTCAAAAACAATGTGTATATTTTGAAAGTCCTTTTGTACAGTTTTTAGAGTCAACAAAGGAAATCAAGTATTTTCTTATCTTCTCATTTGTTGACAAGGTTATAATTGGCTTTAGAATCTCAGTTTTAATCACAAACAAGCACAAGCAGCAAAATTCACCAATTCATATGATGCTTGAATGATTGCATTGGCTATTTCATTTTACCTAACCAGTAGTCAGAACACTGATTAGAGTAAGTAGGTAGGATTTCAGTTTGAATAAATTCAGTTTTTAGCAGCAAGTTTATGTTAAAGCAGATTTCAGTTTGCAGAAAAGGGTGTATTTTCAGCTCAAAAGTTTTAGTAAAAAAGATTATACAACAGAGCATATACATGTGTGGGATTGGCCCAATGGATCAGGCTACTAGTCGACGGTGTTTTTGACATTTCACAAGGAAATGCCATCCCCAAGTGGAGCCACTGTTAGGTTCCTATACCAATAGGAGTCATAATTTTGAATGGCTAAGGTTAAGCCTTGTAATATGTACATACTTTTGCTTTCTGCAAATGTTTTCCATATTGAAAAATCAAAAAATGAAAAGAGGGTATGTCCTAAAAGAAAAATCAAAGGACAAAAAAAAATTAAAAAAATCCAAAAAAGTGAAAAATATGAACCCCAAAAACAAAAGACCATGAAAGTGTGCAAGTCAAAATGCCACTACTATTTACTCTTATGCATAATAATGATTGTGTGCAGCTTGTTATTCACACCACAATCCATGGTAATCAAACTATTTAATCTTTATTATGCCATGCTTTAAATTTCATGTTGATAGTTATAAAATAAAATCTGACCAAACTGTTTAATCTTGGCAGATCATTAGATAGGTAGAGTAAATAAAATGAGCTCATCAGTTTAATCTAAGCCCTTGGATGATATAAGGTTAGAATTAGATAGTTTCCTGCTTTAAAAGAAAATGGATAAGAGTTTGCTAGCCTAAATGCACCGAATTAAGATAAAGAAAAAATTGGTAGGATGAGTAGATGGGTAAGTAGAAGAAAGGTTGCAGAAGTATGTTGATTGATTAGACAAAAGCACATTTATCATATTTCAACATATATTTCAAATGTGAATGGGCAATTAAGCATGCATAAGGTTTACAAAGTCAATTAATTAACTTCCCCCATTCATTCCACTCCTTTATTTTACTAATTTCCCATAAATAAATTCTAAGTACTTAAATCCTTTAAGTCAAATAGGCTCAGAGTATTTCTCTAACTTCTGGAGGGACCGAACCCTCGGCTTTATGACTTAAGGACAACAAGCACTAGATTCCCCCTCATCAAAAAATTCATCTCCCTTCATTCCCCCTTTTCCTAAGATTAAAATACTATTTCCCTAGGGAAAGTAATCACCCCCATGTAAAACCCATTTTTCCCAAAACCCGCAAAAACACTTTAGCCTAAGTTATAATGCATATATGCGAAAAGAAAACAAATCACAAAAAATACATTATGCTTAGCACAATTCATTTTCGTCATTTTCATATTAACTTCTAGCTTTTATATTTTAATTCCTATTAATACCCTTTCCCGTATGTATATATTAAATCCCTTACATTAATATCCATAGACCTAGTTTTAACTATAAAATTATGAATTTCACCGAAACCCCGACAAAGCTCATTAACTGATCGATTTGCGATTACGTTAAATAAAACTCCGGAAATCACCCTCGCCACCCAAGTTCGTCATTAACCTATGCTTAATCACCATACCGCCGCAATTAACCCATCGCGCCCCCTTTACCCTCCGCGCTCATTCGTAGCGCGATCACCGTCCATCTGAAGGCCCACATCCAACGCTTATAAGCCATTCCGGGTGGGATCATCCGTCGAATGATACCCACCCGAAAAAGTGGGTTTCCTCCTAGCCCCCGATGCTACGTGTCGACGATGTATGGCATCGGGCGACCCCTCTCGAATACCATCAAGCCCACAAAAGAAGTGTGAAATAAACCGCTTACTTCCCTCTCGCTAAATGACAAAACCGTCTACTATTCACCTTGCGCCAAAATTAAAATCAAACCTTTACCCGTTTAAACACGAAAAGCCCAGTTTTGCTTGTTTTCGCCTGTTTGTGTAGTAAAAGCCTGTGTAACCCTTCTGTGCCACCCGAAGCCTCTGCTAACCAATTCAAGTATGGTTTACCTCCCAAAAACACTTTGGACTCACTCCATAGATCTATAAAGCTCGATAAAGCCATTAATGGCCTTCCCTGTCAACCCAACGTTTTCCTAACAGTTTGTTTTATTTTACAGGGGATCAAAAGACCGCAACCTTGGATAAATAGTCTTAATACTAGTCAAAAGACCTATTTACTCGAAGATTGTTAAAAATATATTCAAACAAAGACGGAAAATAAAACATACAGTTAAAAGACAAGCAAAAGAAACATGGAATTAAACGATTCATTGTTGAAATAGACAGTAAAAACCTAAAATATACAGTGAAGGTAAAATGACACAATAAAGAATAGTCAAAGTGTATTAGGGTTAAAGAGTATCAGATTGAAGACCAAGTCAAGTAAAGCAACTAACATGAAGACAAACATCGGGGAAGATAGTTACAAAGCATATAGATTCATGTCAAAGTGAAGATAGATGAAAAACAAAGCGGTAAAAGTAAAAAGTAAACAGTAAAAGTAAACATGGAGACAGTAAGGGTTAAACAAAGATGAAAACACTTTCACCAGCATCAATGAAGTTTATCCAAAGTAAAAGTGAAAAACATTTAAAAGAAATTTAAGGTTAACAGATGAAATTAGAGCAGAAATGGTGCATTCCTCATAAATTTCCTGTTTAGGTCATAGTTTTTCAGAAACTAGTTTGGCCAATCCAAGATGAATTTTGTGAAACTAGAGGAGGTTTGTGTTCCTAAAAGGCTAATATACAAAAACCAATCTCACTTTTTACACATGTATTACCAAAAGCAAGATAAGTGCATGTCTTCACAGCCTATTTTTCGGACTATCCAAAGTCCTGTTTTTGACATCTTTTTGCAGAGAATATTGTGAACAACTGGAGTTGAATTTTGAGAATCTAAGAGAGGTTTATCTCAAAAACATATCTACAATAACCTCTTTCACTTTTTACATATCTATCTCAAATTGAGATATACAAAGGTATCAATGGACCATAATTTTGCAGAATTGTTGGGGCAAAATGCACAAAGAAAGGATGCATTTAGTGACTTGGATGCCTCATCATCAATTAAGAGTTGCTATCAAATTCGAATTTCTCTTATTTTTCACCCCTAATCCATAAATATAGTGCCAGATAGTTCATTAGTTTTGAGTGTCATTTATTTAAGTTCTATTAATGTAAAATAGTTTGAGATATTTGTGGTGGGCTCTAGTATTGCAGCAATAATGTTGCAACTCCTTGGACTCCCTTCTTTACTTTTATCAACCCGGTAGTTCGTAACAAACTTGGAAGCGACGGTGTTGTATGCACAAGTACTAGCTCTTGCCGCAGCTGTCACTTGGTCAGCTGGCACAAGTCCTCTAGGAGCTTAATCCAACTTCTATGAGCTCTAAGAAGAAGCTTTTTAACTGATGGATGGAAGCTAACTCAAAGGAAGCTAATCTACTTGCAGAAAGAAACTGAAAAGCTGAAAGGAAACGCAAACCCTAATTCTACAGCTAGCCCTACTGATGCAAACTACTGGAAGAGATGCCATTGACTTCTAAGAAGGTAAAATGCACGTGTCTAAGCTACTTCTATATTAAAATCTGAAGAAAACATCTTTTTGTATTTTTGAATAAGCTGTCAGAATTATCATGCATGTGATTTAACTGTTTTTGACTGTGCAAAGGTAGATTGGCGAGAGGGAATGCTTGCAGGAGATCGGGAAGGTTTGGAGAGGGCCTAAGGGGTCCCTAGCACCTTTCCAGAGAGTTGCACAAAGTTTGGCTATCAAGAAACTACTTTCGTGAGCTTCTACAGCAAGTCTGTAGGGGTTCTACAGGATGTTCTGGAATTTCTACAGGATGTTCTGTAATTTTCTACAGGATGTTCAAAAAGGAGGATTTTGGAGGATGGATGGAGGAAGAAAGGTGAAGGAATGGGTATGGAGGTGAGATAAGGGTGTGTGGAGGTCCAGGACTTGGTGAATGGAGCTGAGGAGTGGCGAGGATGGTTGGATTTGTTCAAGGAGGAGCGGAGCAATGTTGCACAAAAATATGGGAATTAGGGCAAAGCGAGCGAATGTGGCAAACGTGAGGCAAGAATCCGGGTTGGAGGATGGAGTAGGTGGGATTGATGGAGTACGGACAAATAAAGACGTACTACAGGTACTCTGCAAGTTATTTTTCAAACTAAACAAACAAAGACTTGGAAAATCAAGGACCTAATTACTTTGACCTAATCTGACCTAGATAACAGCAACGAAAATGAATAGAAGTCTATTTGCAACAAAATCATATGAAGTAATTATGCGACTAAACAATCATGAACCTAAGCATGCAACCACAACTAATATCAACTTCGGCAAATGAAAATCTAACACTAATAATTGCATGGTGAAGCAAGGATAGTGTTTTTGGTGGCAGCAAGGACACCTTGGTCCTAGCTCATGGTCCCACTAAGGGAGAGGTGAGATCCAAGGTGCTTGATAGCTTTTTATGAAGATCTTCCCTATTATTAACCTATCAAATCAATCTGAACATGAAAAGCCTTCTTAATCGTCAACCATGAGCTATGTAACTAAGCAAGATTCTAATCTACTTAACATAAATTATTTTGCAAAGACATAAAAAAACGAATAACAATACACAAAGGAAGACTTGGCACTTGGGTTGGGCCCAACCCCAAAAGCTACAGGCTCCTAAGAAAACTCAGAACTGATGCCAAATAAAGCTGCTTTCCATTACTAAAAAATAACCATGTCACAAGAAAGTTATACAACAGCAGCTACAAAATGAGCTGAGAAAATAACAACACTCTAGTGCAAAATAACAATAGTCCAAGAAGTAACCTACGAAGGCTAGAAGCCTTCCTATTTATGCATTATGAGGGTCTCCAATAGTATGGTGCAACACATAGTATTTAATTGAGGACAAATTAGAAGAAATTAAACATATAGCTATATTTCCTTTCAACTACCACACATCTTACAAATCAAATTGAAGAATGATATTGCCACACAGGGATACAAAAAAGGAAGCAAAAGATAATGACTTTGTTCTTATGTAGTGATTGGACATGTATGTGTCATCCTCATTTGCACCTTTAACCTCTTTCAACATAGATTATAGAGCATTATTATCATTGATCTAATCATCCTATCCATCATTGGATATAAAGGTGAAATTGTTGATTTCTCATGTATGGGTCCAATTATAAGTAACTACCCAAATATCAAATGAATATCTAGAAAATTCGAAACAAAAAAATGAAATAGATGCATCATATTAGATCCACATGAAAGGGCATGAACAAAAGTTTGAGTGGTATTTGTTGACTCATATCAAAACAATCAACATTAGCCAATGGAAAATCTAGGTTGTTGCTAGCACGGGTATTCCTTAAGGTGAAATAAAATAAAATTAACAGCCATGAAGGATAGGTTGTGGGTCCTTAGTGTGAAAGTGGCCATGATGGAGAAAAACAAGCAACATTAAATGTAGCTATGGAACATCGAGCTATATGTGGAGGATATGTAATGCGATATATAAGGTGTTATTAATGAGAACAAAAGGTAATGAGATATGAGCACATATATATCAAGCAATGGATTTGTTTAATGTATAGACACTAAGAGGAGTGAAGAGATCAAGCCTAACAACTAGTTGAAAATCTAAGGGCTTAAGGCTAAATTATGGAAGAACACAACATGAGTTGAGAAAAGAGGCCAGGTGATGAGTGTTAGAAACCATACTGTGAGTGAATAGGACATGATTTGAATGTTGAATATCAAATTCTTAGTATATGGCCATAATCTGTGATATAATCAAGATTGGTTCCATCTCTTTGACCATGTATTCACCATAAAGCATTTGATATTTACTCTAGCAACTCGAGTTTATTTCCCATGTTGCATTGCAACTCAATCAATCAATTTTATTTATTTAATTTCCCTTTCTTCTATAGGTCAATATTTATGTGATGATTAATGGGTTCAACTCAAGTTCCCTTGGACACATTGATTGATTCAACCATGAATAGGAAGGGTTTTCAAGGCTCTACAACTCGTGCAACATTAAATTACATTTTCATTCATTATGTCCACGTGAATAGTCCTCCATCAAGCTAAAAAATGATATCCACCTCTAATTCAAGTGATCATGATAGAGAAATAGAGGAGCCCTAATCCCAAAAGAATTGGAAATGCTCTAATACTAATGGTGTGGTATTTTTGAACATGATGTGAGAAATATCACTCATGAGGAGCTGATTTCACACACGAAACACTAAAGAAAAACTTAGATTGAGTAGTTATTAAGAAAATGATAATTTTAAATAGATTTACAAGAGAAAAATTGCATCAACAAAATATGAGAGAAGTACTTCCTAGATCTTGAGAAATAACAACCAAAATAAAATAATAGATCTAGATGGAAACAAGATCTCAAGTAATCACAAGAATAGGAAACTAAAAATTGTTCATTACACCAAATCAATAATGATAATCTCCTTATACAAAACTAAAACTATAGATAATAATTACATATATAAATGTTACATGTTAGAATTTCTATCACAAATCCTTGATAGAGATTTTAAAGAGAGCCATTCAAAGAATATCTCACCATATCCTCCCATTTGTTTGTACCATCATTCAACTTAAAAATAGTTTACTAATATATATTTATATAAAAATCAAAACACATAGAGACAAAACCCTCAAATAATTTTCCACTAATCCAAGAATTATCCATGGTGACACAAAGAAACTCAATAAATTAACGATTTAAAAGGGGGAATTTTAGCAAAGTTAAATATTGTTTTCTAAGCCAAATAATTTCCTATGGAACTAAGCACATCTATTTCATGTTGGCTGCCCATTCACATATCATGCTTAAATTCCAAGGAATTCAAAGCTATTGACATAAACATAAACCATGTCTGGAAATTGTTGACACCTAATCCGAAACGGATGGGTGAACCGGACAGTCATCCAGAAGATGAACTGATCCGTTTTATTTGTATATATAAATGTAGATTACCTAATGAATAAAATCATCAGTTTTCTCTCGCTCATTTAGCCTGGAGTTACCCTGGCCTGACATGGTATCAGAGCACAGGTCCCAGAAATAGTTGTAACTCCTGCCTGAGAGCTGCTCAGTCTCTGACATCCCTGAAATAGCTAAAGACTGCCTCTGCCTGAAGACTGCCGCTCCCTGGAGACTGCCGCTGCCTGCAAACGCCTGAAATTGGTAACCGTTTCATGTTGGTCCGCTGCCTGTAATTTTTGTCCGCTGCCTGGAACCTGTGTGGTCTATTCACTGATTGAATTGAATGTTTGGAACCATTCATAGGATCTAATTCATCCTTACTACTTGCCGAAGAAATTTGTTTTCATAAATTCTTAAATGAAAGAGGCGATGTCGCATTCAAATAATTCAGTTTAATAGCTAAGTCATACAGATGTCCAAGACTGCATCAGATTACGCCCAGAAACTTGTAACAATGAATCTACTTTCAAGGCACCATGTTCGGTTCTTATTACATTAAATTCGATTTGTTCAAATCTTCTGAATCTATGTATGTACACAGTGTCCATTAAAAAATTGAGCCATTTCAGACTGAAGTAGTACGAAGCAATATCGCCGCTGGATTTGAAAGTGGTACAAGCTGGTTTCTGAGAGATGGGAGGAGCCTCAGAGAGTGTTTTTTAGCAGCCGCCGCCTTCTTCAGGAAGACGATGAGGATGGCCACGGCCATGGCCCGAAACAGAAGCTTGAAAACGGCCATTAAACAAGAGTGGCAGATATAGCCGTGTGCGCAAGAGGAGTGACAGAAGTAGCAGTGTGCGTATTTGTGTGAGAGGATTGCCCTGCTCATGAATAAATAACTGTTGCGAATCATAAACGACATAGCTTTCAGATTCTCACCGCAATGGCTTTCCCGTTCAATAGTATATAACAGAATTTTGAAGTGTAGTATTAACAGTTTTGAAGTGTAGCAATGGTGAATATGGCCTGATTTTGAATGATTTTGCATATATATATATGGTGATATAAAGCAGAGTTTTAAATGATTTTTTTTCTCCATACCAAAATCATTTTTAAAAAAGCAGAGATATACACTGTAATTCTCCATATCAAAATCATTTTTTTTAAAGCAGCAGAGTTTTTTTTAAGAGTATTTTTCTCATCAGAAGTATATATCAGCAAAAGTTTTTTATATCAGCAGCAGTAACAAAATGCATTCAATCATCTCTATGATAGGAATAGTTCTCACTGGCAAGGAGAACTATCCTGACTGGTCCCGGATGGTACAGCACACCCTCATTTTCAATGAGCTGTGGAAAGGAGTGTGTGTCGGAGAAGGAGACAATGACCCAGAAAAGCCCACATCAGACAAAGAGCTTGCCATCTGGGAAAACAAGAACAGCAAAGCATATGCACTAATAGCAACATCTGTAAATAAG
>APFE030763292.1:6718-17111 GCA_000404065.3 Pinus taeda | reverse complement strand
CTAAATATCATTTGATCCGACATCATGTTGAGGCCAAAACAATCCATCTCCACCATTGTTCCACAAATGAGCAAGTTGCAGACATCTTCACCAAAGCGCTTGGAAGAGAAAAGCTTGAAAGATTCAGAACGATGCTTGGACTCACCGACATCCCTTCAGATTAAGGGGGGGAATGTTGACACCTAATCCGAAACGGATGGGTGAACCGGACAGTCATCTAGAAGATGAACTGATCCGTTTTATTTGTATATATAAATGTAGATTACCTAATGAATAAAATCATCAGTTTTCTCTCGCTCATTTAGCCTGGAGTTACCCTGGCCTGACAGAAATGTTTTCCAAGAAATCAATGTAGGCTACTAACACTTTCCTATCTAGCTCAACCTAGCTCAATGTCACAATATATAAGAGAGAGAGAGAAATTATTTATGTTTTGATTTCACACAAACCAAAATTGTAATTGTATAGAATAAATACTTTAATTGTTTAGTTGTGGCATTTTATTAAATGCTTGGCGAGCGTCTTCAATACTACCAAATTTTGCATGCATATCAACAAGTTCACTCCCCACAACAACATACACACACACAGACACACACACACATTTCCCTTTAACATTCATTAAACATGCATTAATGCCAAATTCTTGTGCATAATTTAGTTAGGGTCAAAGACATGCACACTATCCACTAAATGAAAAGAATAAATATATATGAAGGAAATTGGTATGGATAACCACACACCTAAACCAAATTTGAATCCCTTGGGAATATAGGATATTTTTTCACAAATGAAACTACAAAAACAAAAAAAAGAGACAAGTAAAAGGAATTACTTTCCATTAAACAAACTTAGACCTTACATTGGTATTGAGTGAAACCCTTGGACTATAGAGAATGCCCAAAACTACATAATATTGACCATTAAACCATTTTGAGGAAATAAAACCAAGTGCTATATACTCCAAATCCCATGCTTTTATCTAATACAAATGTAGTTATAGTGTCAAGCTTAAACAACCACCATGAAAATGACCAAACATAGATAGGGATTTAGTTTCACAAGCTCAACTATTGTAAACATGGATATTATGTCACAATTTGTTGTTGTAATTATGTTTTTACTTTTAATAAAAATATTTCCCACAACCACATCAAGGGCGAACCATACACAAATATCCATGCCATGAGAAGATGTTTTTTTGAGGGGCGGGGGGGGGGGTTGTGGCGCCGGCGAACTAGGAAAGAAGTACCTTTCCCATAATCAAATTCCTAGTTTTCCTTATCCTTTACAAAATTGATTGGTAGTTGAATTATCAACGACGAGTAGCTCTGAGAAGGGATGCAAGTGATAAAAAAATACTCTAAAGGTATGGGAAAAGTGCTTTTATGGTGATTTTTGATTTGATCATGTAGTCCAAATGATAGACCACATATTCTTATTTAAAGCAAGGGGTCAACAAAGAAGAGAAATGTGTGCGTTTGTGTGTGTGTGTGTGTGTGTGTGTGTGTGTGTGTGTGTGTGTGAATATTGAGGGAACCCATGGAGAAAGCGATAGAGACAAGGAAGTGATCTAATATTGTGACTCATAATAGAAGGTTTGTAGAAAACCTTACAAGTACCAACAACTTGTGTGGAATTGTGAAACCCCTTTTTCGGTTAGAGGAATTAGAACTAAAATATTCAACTTGAGCTAGAAAGAGAGGGTTATCTATTTCTTGGGTTAATTATTTGAATATGCACACCAAGCACTAGAAAGGGGGGGTGTCAAAGGATTATTGGGAAGAGAGGGACCCCATTTTTTGTACAATCTAGATATGGTAACTCTGTGACTAGTATCAAACCTAGGTTCAATGAGTTTGTTATAGGCCATTTTGGCACATTTGCTCAATAGGCCTAAAAACAGGATCAATCAATATCCTTGAAAACTTTGTCATAATCCCTTTGCAAATCCCTAAGCACCACTTCTCCAAAAATATGAGTTTCTTAGTCTATCTACTAAAAAAACCATGTTTTTAATCCCAACATGCCCTAAATTCTTGTTCACATACATTGGATGCAAGTTACATAATTGAGAATTTGTGTTGATCAACACAGGTTTCTCTACTCTATAGGTGCACTGATTCTATAATTTTAGGAAAAATAAAAAATATTTTTGAATCTTCTCCTTCCAGAAGCTTCTAAGGTGGTTTTAACCATTTACCATGGATAGAGATCTCAAATTATTATATGATCCTAATATAGTGATATTATCTCTTATCCCTTGATATTATCCTCTCTTATAAGTGGATATCAAACCTAGATTGGTAAATCCTAAACTACCATGTTTACCCTATAAATGTATTGCCTCCCATGGAGTCTAGGTTGACTTTTGGAGATTATTAGGTTGGATTTTGGAGATTGTTAGTGACCTTATGTCGCTGATTGGAGCTTAAGGAATCATCATCCATTTGCATTAGGGTTTAATGTAAAGGTTTTCTTTATGGGAAGGAAGGAAAAGACAAATGGGGAGAAAAATTGACTTTGTAGATGTCTCCCAAATTGTCTTGACCTTCCTTGCCACAAAGAAAACCTTCACACTCAACTCTAATGCAAATGGATGATTAGTAATTAAGCTCCAAGAAAAACATGAGGGCACTAACAAACTCCAAAAGGAAATCTAATAATCTCCAAAATCCAACTCAAACTCTAGGTGATAGTCAATTTGTAGGGTAAAAATGATAGTTTAAGGTTTACCAATCTAGGCTTGAGATCCACTTACAAGCGATGATAAGCTCAAGGGATAAGAGATAAGATCACTAGAGTAGGATACGATAATAATTCAAGATCTATATCCATGGTAAATGGTTAAAACCTTCTTAGAAGCTTCTAGAAGGATAATATTCAAAAATATTTTTAATTTTCCCGAAATTCTAGAATCACGCAGAGTAGAGAAACCTGAACTGATCAGTACAAATTCTCGGTTATGAAACTTGTATCTAGTGCAGGGGGACAAGAATTCAGGGCACACTGGGATTAAAAACATGGTTTTTGAGGAGGTAGACTCAAAAACTCAAACCTTTTGGAGAAGTGATTCTTAGGCCCTTTGCAAAGGGATTATGACAAAGTGTTCAAGGCTGTTGATTGGTCTAGTTTTCAGGACTATTGAGAAGATGTGAAAAAATGGCCCGTAACAAAGTTGATAAACAATAGTTTGATTTCTATGTATGTAGGAGAGTAGCCTCATGTTGTTGAAAATGCAACAAGAAAAGTCTGATTTAATTTTCCCTTATATTATTAGGAGAAAAATTGTAATTCCACATTAGAGGCTAACTTGTACAAGTTAACTAAGTTAATTTGACTTAGTTGGTTTACTTAATTCGAATTGAGGGTCTAACTTGAGTCATGTATAGTGTCTCCTACTTTATAGGAGCTCTGATTGAGTTTATTTTGAGTTGTAATTAATTAATTCAGTTCAACTAAGTTAAAGTTAGTTAAACTAGTTCCAACTATTGGAGCAACTAGTAAGAGGTCTAGCAGTGGGGTGCATATTTAATGTTCAACTAGTTAACTAATAATTGGGAGGCAAGGTCATCCATATGACTGGAGGGTTACAGTCACTGTCTTGCCTTGTTATTCAAGTGAATGGGAGTATAAATCACTAAAAAGGCAATTTAACTCAAGGTTTTCGCACATGGCTTGGTTATTTAACTCCTAGGGATCTTGTAGCTCTTGAGGAAGGTCAATAATTTTACAATGTACCGACTCCACTTCATTATTGAAGCTAGGAGGTCAGGTCATGTCATAGTAGCCCTCAGATCATGTTTACCCTGGTAGGCCAGTGAGAGGGGGTAGATATGAGAGGGGTGGTCACATTAGGTAGAGGGTGTAGATAGTATATCTCTTTAGGAAACTTTGGGCTCTGGCGAGGTTGTTTCAAAATTGTTGGAATCATTGTTGGGATTATATTGTTTGTAGACTATAGTGCTCAAGGTCACTTTGGGGGACTAGATGTTAGTTTGGTTTCATGAAAAGTACAATTGCAAAAATTTTGGAGTATCAAGTCTTAGTTGGGACTTGAAATATTCTCTTTGAAGTTTGGGATTACTCTCATTTGCATTAAAATCTATGGGCCTTATGAAGGGTGTGTGGATTTCTGGAACCATTTACTGGAATTGAAGGTGATGGAAGCTAAGAATCTAGCTATTGGAGGGAGTCTAGATTTTTCTTTGGATATTGCAGAGTCCTAAGGCCCTAGGGATAGAGTTAATAACCTCTCAAATTTATTTATTAATAAGCTTGTGGAAAACAAATTGTTGCATGTAGAGCCTATAAGGCCCAAACCTTTTGAGAGAAACCATCATATTCTAGAGGATTGTATAGCTTAAAGGATTGAAATATTTTAAGAGGCATAAGTGATTGTGTAGATATTCTTAAATATTCTACAGTGGGTTGGCTCTAGGGGTGAGTTTGACCACTCTCCCATTCAATTAGAACTCAAAAAAATTGTGCCCAGATCTGGATGCCATTTTCAATTAAATTCTTCATTTCATATTTTTCAAGAAAGGTTGGATACCTAATGATCCAAAAATTAGAATATTGTCTCCCCAATAGTTTCAAGAGAACCTTAAATGAGTCAAAAAATGGTTTTGGATTAGGAAAAATAAAAGCGTACTACAGAGGAGCAGGAACTGGTTGATAATGAAAGAGAGATTTAAGATGTCTCTGATTCTAGAGAATGGAGTTTCCTAAATAGAAACTTTAGAGAATACTTGATTTGATTAGATTCTCGTAGGAAGCCTATTCTTGAAGCTTAAGAGGAAACTTGGTGTTTGATGAGTAGACCCATATGGTTACAAGTCGGGGATGAGAACGCAAAAAAAATTCAAGTTCATGCTAAGGGAATAAATATGTTCAATAAAATACGGAAACTTCAAGATGAAGAAGGAAGGGAGGTCTTAAATTTTGAAATCCTTTCTTCTTCAAGTTGTTCACACTTTCAAAATATGTAGGGAGCCTGAATGGTCTATCATTATTGAATTTATCATGGTTTATCAATTATTCCTAAGGTTTTCAAATGATGATGATAATAGAGATATAATAGAGGAGGTCTATGAAGTAGCATTGAGGTTGTTGTTGAAATTTTTTAGATAGATAAAAGTCCTAGCCGTCATGAGTGGGGGTATAATTTTTTGAATATTTTGACAAAGATCATTGGAAAGGATATGTTGGGGGTCATAAATGAATCAAGAAGGGAAGCAAGATTATTTTCGGTTTTCAATTCTACCTTCATGACCTCATCCCAAAAGTGGATAAGCCTCTTTCCTTCAATAGTTGTTTCCATATATCTCTATGCAACTATATCTACAATGCCATCTCCAAAGTTATTACCAAAATATTAAAACCGCTTCTATAAAATTCTATTTCTAAAGAAAAAATTGGCTTTCTTGAAGGATGAAAAATACATGAAGCCATTGGGGTGGCCCAAGTCTATCTCCATAGTCTCAAAAATCATAGATTAAAAGGAGAAGTAATCAAAATTGTCTCTCCAAATATTATAACCGTGTGAATTTGATGTACATTGTATTTCTTTTGTCCAAATTAGGGTTCAAGATCGATTTTATAAATTGGGTGATGGGATTCATTCAATAAATTTATTTTTTTTGTCTTGATAAACATGTTGAACTCCACTTTCTTCCAAGCTCAAAGAGGTCTTAGATAGGGATTCCCTTTCCCCCTTTATTGTTCATGTTAATTGTTGAAGGTCTTAGTAGTTGTTGGTAGATGAAAAATGTAGGGGTGATTTCTAGGGTGTTGTCATTGCAAAAACCCTTGTAATGACCCACTTATTTCTTATTGATGATATTCTCATATTCTATAATGGCTCTTATAGGGATGTTGCTAAATTATCTGAGATTATTGAACTGTTGGGTATAGCTACATGAATGATCATCAACGATATAAAATAATTTATTTCTACTCAAAATATGGCAGGTCATAAATTGCATAATATCAAGAATGTTTTCCCGTTTCACTTATTAGAGATTGATGTAGGTACTAAATATATAGGTTTTCATCTTAAACCTAATTTCTACAAGAAGACTAGTTTTGTTTAAATTCCAAGATTGAAAAAATATTAAAATGTTGGTGTTTAAGATGATTTTTTAGAGGAGTAAGACTTATCCTAGTCAAATCGGCATTGGAATCCATCCCCTTTTTTCGGATGTTGGTGGCCTCAATTCCTTAAGGAGTCTTAAAAAAGGTAAGAAGAATTTGTTTTAAATTCATGTTGGTTGATACTAAAGATAATTTTGTTCTACATTGGGTAATATGGGAGGTATTGATATGCCTAAAGTGCTTGGTAGTTGGGGAATCAAAAGAATTTTATTTTTTTCTCATGCATTAGCAAAAAAATGTGACTAGAGACCTTTATACACTCAGTTTGTGGACTCAAGTATTTTATCAAAAGTATATTCACCCCTTCTCCTCGGAAGATTGAATTAGTTTGAGGGATAGACCTCAGGTCAACATTTCTATCATTTGGCATGTTGTTCTTAATTCTTTT
Organism: Pinus taeda; assembly: GCA_000404065.3. NCBI lineage: Eukaryota > Viridiplantae > Streptophyta > Pinopsida > Pinales > Pinaceae > Pinus > Pinus taeda. The sequence continues at coordinate 10,567 of APFE030763292.1, read as the reverse complement.
GACCTTATTGCTTCAGGTCTTACTTGGAAGGTTGGTAATGTTTTAAAGTTTCGACTTGCTCAAGACCCTTGGCTAGGTAGTGGGAAATCTTGCCACTTTCCTCATGCACTTATTGATAAACGCAAAGATATAGGGATTCTACGACTTGAAAATATTGATAATCCAACTCATAACTCTATTTCATGTTAACATTGACTTATAGTTGGTATCTATAGATATATCCTAAATTCCATGAGAATTAGAAAGGTTATTTTGAAGCTCTAGCTGCTACACATATAAGACTCACCTAATCCAAGGATGACACGGTTAGGTTTCACTCTTCAATGGTATCGTATACTCGCAAGGTGGCATATCTTCATATGAATATGGTTGGTGTTGTAGCTAAAGGGGAATGGTGGTGGAAAGGTGTTTGTAAAGTAAAATTTCCAACAAAGTCCCATCTCTTAATGTGGTGACTTTGTAAAGACTCTCAATTTTACCTTTTTTAATATATATTATATATATAATATGGGGTAAAAACAACATTAACCAACTTCTAATAAATATTATGTTGACAATATTAAACTATTAGATGATTAAAGTAGTATCATAACATTATTCCTTTATTGCTAAATTGTCATATTAACTCCTTTTATAAATATGTATATTTCCTAACAAAAAACATATTTTTATTTAACTCAATAGTGGCAACGAATTAATTCCCTAAGGAAATGGTTCATATGTCTAAAAAGGACAACTTTGGTATTAATAGTTGGATCATTAATTCCTTGTTTTATTTGATATATGTTATTACTTCTCACCTTTTGAAATAACTATTATATAAATATGAAACTCTTGGCATGTGTACACTGCTTGACTCTCAATTTGGTAGTCCCTTGCTTCTCTTTAATACATTAGTCATGATTATTAATCCCTTTTAAATTTTCCAAATTATTTATATCATAGTGAATGTGGTACTTTTTTTTAATGAATCGGAATGCCATGATTAACATAGCATGGAATAGGGTTTGTATTACGACTTGTTTATGGAGTCTTCCAATGTGTATGTGGCCTTCATTGGGATTGTCCACAAAGTTGTACATTGACATACCCTGATCAATGGTTATTATTATCTCTCCCTTAATAAATGATATGATATCATTTTAGGTTTTTGGTGTGTTCTAATGACTATCTCCCAGTTCTATCGTGAATTCCTTTGAATGAGGATTTTTACCAAACGATTACCATCTCCTTCAACACCTTTGGCATATTCTCTGTATAAGTTATAGATTTCTTGTCTTGAGAAATTATTTGGAAAATGTATTGTTTCTTTATTTGGCATAAACTCTCCATACTTTGAAAATAAGTTTTTCATCCATGACATTGCAATAATTGTTGATGGTCCAACCTCTCTTTTATAACATACTTCTGAATAATATGTAGGATATTTTTCCAGTCTTTCTTGGATTCTTGACAAACAAAAATTACAAATTGAATGCAACATTTTGAAATCCTCTTTACAAAACGATACATTCCCAATATGATAATCATATCCTACTAGTGTAGATTGCATGGAACCCACTAAAAATGAATTTTGCATGTTTTTATTCATGGACAAATATCTCTTCCTTTGCTCCAAAGGAAACTTGAACTCCATATGTTTCAAGCAATCCTTTCGACAACATTCACTTGAATTCAGATCACCAATAGAACTTCTAATTGTGAGATATTTTATCGTAAACCTTGTATAACTGGAATATTTTGGATTGATATGAAAAGGTCTACTCCTACTCCTAGATACAATATTTTCTTGCAACGTCTCCATCATTTCATTATTCTCTGTAAAATATTTTTTATCATCATTAGGAGGAATATTATACTTACTATGATCATTATGAACATAGTTAGAAAATTCATTACCATCACTTCTTGTAAAATATTCATTACCATGCTCAGTTGAAGGAAATTCTTCACTACCAACATCTGCATTTTTGAAATCCTGAATTTTATAAAATTCTTCAAAATTCTCACCATCTTCATCCGTGCTTTTGAAATCCCCCCTTGGAGGATCCAATTCGTCATCACCATGCGTGTCTTTGAAATGCATTATTCATAATTTTTCCTCTAAAATTATTATTTGCAAGAAACTCTTCATCCTCCCCTTCATAATTGGTGCTCGCATAATCCTTAGGATTATGACTAAGTGGAAAATATGACTCTCTATTCATAGTCAAATTATCATTTGTAGGAAATTCTCCATCTTCCTCTTCATTAGTGGTGGTCTCATAATCCTTGGGATTAGGACTAAGTGGAAACTTTGAATTTCTAACCAGGCTAAGAGGAATTAACGGAGGTAACCACAGACCAAGCTTTCAGTTTGGTAGCTAACCCTACCAAACTAGAGAGGGCTCTCTCTATGAGATCACGGCCAAAGAATTGATAGTTGGAATATAAAAGGATTTTAGGCTAGATATTTTAGGCTCATTTAGGTTTTGAAAATTTATGGTTTTGATGCTAGACAAGGGATGAAAACTAGGGAACTAGGTCAAAGGATCAAAAGGGTAACATCAGAAAAGATATAAAGGAACAAGGTAGCAATAATTTTGTGATGGCTTAGATTTTGTCATTGTAGTGGAGTGTTCAAAAGAAACATGAGGCCTTAATCTTAACATATATCATGAATTCATTAAACAAGGAAGAAAGTAACACATAATGATATTTCCATCAAAACAGAGCTTTATGAAAAGAATTTTGATTATAAACTTAAGGAAAAACCACTGAAGAACAACTGATGAATAAAAAGAGAAGATGATTATGTTTCATATGAAACTATAACAAACAAAATACAACATCACAAACTCGCTGCACATGAATTTTGTTATGAAACCAACTCACAAAAAGATAGAAAAGATAGTTGAACGCCTTAGAATTCAGCCTCTTTGAGGGGACAACCTCCTTTACATTACACAAATGAACAATTCTTGGATTATACAAATGACAAAACCTCCTTTCTATATATAGGAGTCTTAAGGAGTCACAATATAACCTAGCCAGCCTAACAATAATAATATAAAGCCACAAAAATAACAATAGAGGGATTCTATGGGGCACAGTAATAACAATATGGAGACAATAGGGGCACAACAATATTAATAAGGGATACAACTATAATATTAATGGGGGCATCACTAGTATTATAGGGACCTAACATGCCCCTCTCCTTCAAAAACGTTTTGTCCTCAATGCTTGAGTAGTTCTGGATGCTTCTATATAAAATTCTCATCCTCCCATGTGGAATCTTTAGCGGATAAGTTCTTTCACTTGATGAGATACTTTGAAATGGATCGATTTCGTAGCTGTCGAGTTCTTGTTTCTATGATTGCTTCCATTTCCAATATAACTTTTCCTTCCTCTTCAAGTTCTGGCAATATTGTTTGAACTGGGAGCTTGACACCTATAACCTTCTTTAATCGTGAAACATGGAAAACTGGGTGGACTCGAGAAGCTGCAGGAAGCTCCAATTTGTATGCCATAGTACCAATCCTTTGCAACACCTTGTATGGACCGTAATACTTTATTGACAATTTATTATCCTTCTAAGCTTGCTTGAGGGACATTTGTTTATATGGTTGTAGCTGTAGGAATACCCAGTCACCTACATCAAAACTTCTTTCGCTGCGATGTCGATCTGCCTGTTGTTTCTTTCTATTCTGCACCAACATGAGGTTATCCCTTAAGAGTTGGAGAACTTGTTATTAATGCTCGATGTGATGTTTTGTTAACACTCAGGTTGTCCCTAGGCTCCTAATAGGGATATGGCCGAGGTAACCACAAACCAATCTTCTGATTGCAGGTTCTAGCCCACCTGCA
>APFE030763277.1:1380-25568 GCA_000404065.3 Pinus taeda | reverse complement strand
AATTGTAAAGAAATTGGGGTTAGCAACTACACCTCATAAGAAACCATACCCATTAGGATGGTTGAATGATAAAGCACAACTACAAGTGACTAGATAGTGCAAACTCAAGTTTTCTTTTGGGTCAGCATTTGTAGATGAGGTTGAGTTAGACATAATTCCTTTGGACATATGTGGAATTGTTTTAGGAAGTCCTTACTTGTATGATAGAAAAGCTATTTTCTACAGAGCTGAGAACAAGTATCTACTTGTTAAAGATGGAATTGAATACTTTGTAAGAGCTCATAAGCTCAAGAATAATTATACTCTGATAAACTTAGGGCAAATGAAAAGAATGATAAATTAATGCAAACAATTCTTACTGATGGTTGTAAAGGAAAAGGAACCTGATGAAACCAATATATTTGAGGGCTGTAATGCTAAACATCAAGCTGATATAGAAAAGGTTGTTTTAGAGTATGATGTCTTGTTTCAAGAACCCAAAGGTCTGCCACCCAAAAAGGAAATAGTACATGATATTATTTTGCAGCAAGATGCTCCATTGCCTAACATTGGAATGTACAGGTTGTTTGCTTTAGAGAATGTTGAAATCAAGATGTAGGTGCAGGAGTTGCTCGAGAAGAGGTTCATCAGGCCTAGCACATCACCATGTGGGTCACCAATCGTTTCGGTGAGAAAGAAAGATGGCTCATGGAGAATGTGCATTGACTACCGAGCACTGAATAAGATAATGATAAAAAATCGTTATCCCCTTCCTCGCATAGATGATCTTTTAGATCAATTGAAAGACACTGCTTATTTCACCAAGCTAGACTTTCACAGTGGATATCATCAGGTCAGAGTTGCAGAGAAAGATGCATGGAAGTCTATTTTTAAAACAAAGCAGGGATTGTATGAGTGGCTGGTTATGCCTTTTGGCTTAACTAATGCTCCTGCTACTTTCATGAGATTAATGAATGATGTACTCGGGATTTTTCTTGATGATTTTGTTATTGTGTATCTGGATGGCATTCTGATTTTTAGTAAAACGTGGGAAGAACACTTAAAGCATGTTAAGCAGACATTAGATGTTTTGAAAAGAGAAAAACTTGATGTTAAACTCTCAAAATGTGAATTTGGAAAAACATCTCTATATTATTTGGGTCATATAGTAGGGGGTGGTGAATTGAAAATAGATCCATCTAAGGTGGCAGTCATTGTAAACTGGCCTAAACCCAAGTCTGCTACAGAAGTGAGAAGCTTCTTAGGAGTAGCACAATATTGGAGGAAGTTCATTTCTCACTTTTCCTCAATTGTAGCTCCCTTACATGTTTTGACAGGATCGAACAAGGTGTTTTAGTGGGGAGGCAAACATCAGAAAGCCTTCGACACCTTGAAAGAAAAGATTAGTACAACACCCGTACTAGCATTTCCTGATCTGCAAAGACCATTTGAGATCCAAATAGATGCCAGTGACTATGCCATGGGAGCAGTGTTGACACAGCACGACAAACCCATATGTTATCATTCTGACACTTTTAACCCTATAGTAGTTAACTATCCTACATATGATAAATAATTGTATGCTTTAGTGCAGAGTGTGAAAAAGTGGAAACATTACTTAATGGGCAAAGAGACACTAATACATATTGATCATCAACCACTTCAATATCTCCACTCCCAAACTAAGTTGCAGCAATTAAGACACTACAGATGGATGGGTTTTCTACAACAGTTTCATTTAGTCATCAGATATAAAAAGGGCATACATAACAAAGTTGCAGACATGTTATCTAGACCCATTATAAATGCATCTACTATACTTAAGCATAATTCTGTGCTACATGAAAGCTACATTGAACAACATGCTCAAGATATAGACTTTAAATATGTATATGCAACTTTGAGTCAAGGAAAAAGAGTAGAAGAATTGGATTATCATGTAAAGGACCGGCTCTTATACCATTGTGGGAAACTCTGCATTCCACAAACTGAGAGAGTAAAGATAATTAGAGAAGCACACACTTCTCTGATATTAGGTCACTTTGGGGTAAGTAAAACAGTTGCACAGCTGTAAAGATTTTGTTATTGGCTAAAAATGAATGAGACAGTTTCTTAGATATGTAAGAAGGTGTACTATGTGTGCTAAAAGCAAGCCCAGCAATTAGAAAACTAGGCTTGTACACTCCATTACCAGTTCCTTCTCACCCTTGGGAAAGTATTTCCATGGATTTTGTTGGAGGACTGCCTAAATCTAGGAAAGGTCATGATTATCTATATGTTGTTGTGGATAGGTTCAGCAAGATGTGTATTTTGATACCTTGTAATAAGCAAATTACAGCTAAGCAAACTGCAAAACTGTTCTTTGAACAAGTATGGGTTCATTTTGGATCACCCACTTCCATTGTATCTGATCGAGACACCCGATTTGTGGGGAAGTTTTGGTCGAGTCTGTGGGAACTGATGGACACCAAATTAAAGAAAAGCACATCTTTTCATCCACAAACTAATGGCCAGACAGAAGTAGTTAACAGGATAGTGATCCAGTTACTCAGAGGATACTGCAGCAAACATCCTAAGCTTTGGGATGAACACTTGTGTTATGTGCAGCATGCTTACAATAGAGAAAAACATTCGTCTACACAGAGATCTCCTTTTGAGACCTGTTTTGGTTTCACACCAAGGTCTCCTTTGGATTTTGTCCTTGGTAAAGATACCACGGTTGATGGACACAACGATGTGGACAAGGCAACTAGGTTCATTGAATAGATCCATGAGATCGACCAGGCAGTACAGGAATATTTGGAAAAGAGCCAAGCCAAATACAAGGCTAGGCATGACAAGCATCGGATGGAGCATAGTTTCCAGGTTGGTGACCAAGTCTGGCTATATATCAGCAAGGATAGGATGCAAGGGGAAGTTAAAAAGCTAAAACCTATCAGGTATGGACCCTTCAAGATACTTGAGGAGATTGGTGAAAACGCTTTTCGCCTTGATCTAGCAGCTTACATGCACATCTACTCAGTCATAAATGCATATTGCTTGAGATTGTTTGAACCCTCTCTAATTGAGGATCCTGAAGAGCAAAGTCAGTTTCCTTCTATTGATGACCTGCTACCTGAATATCTTAATGAATTGTAGGAAGACACAGTCTTGGACAGGAAGGTGAGGACAACATGCAGAGGAGGTGTTGAGTACCTCAGAATTGGGCTCAAAGGTTCAAAGCCAAGCAGTGCAAAGTGGATTGAGATTGGACAAGTCAGAAAACAATACCCTCACTTAGTTGATGCTTGAAATCCAACTTTTGGTGGTCCAAAAGTTTTTCAGTGGGAAGGCCATGACCCGTATTGGATCCATGAAGAATAATTAAAGAACCATGATTGTATCAAATCGGGACAAACTTCAAAGAATTAAGAGTAGTGATAAGAAACACCTTTGAACAGTGGTAGTTGGCAGCCAATGTGGAACGACGAGGACCTCGGTCAAAGCACGCTGATCGAGGCCCATGGAGACTACGCAGGAGGCAAAACTAGCCCCTGGTAATCCCAGATCGGGAAAAGGAGGTAGTTTTTGATGCGCGCTTAGCGCTAATCGCGCATCACTAGGAAAAACCCCTCGAGAAGGAGAGGCCTCGAGCGCTCGGTCGCATGAGAGCTGGGAAAACCGTGGGGAAGAAGGCTAAAGGCAAAGGTGGGACCCGCACTCCAAAAATCAGCGGTATTTATTGGGGGCACCCTTGGGCAGTAAGTAGATTTCGCGAAAACAAAGCAATTCCACTCAGCGCCCGACGCGTGGCAAGCAGAGGAGAGAGAAAACCGCCTCTCATCATGCGCTAACAGTCGAGCAAGTCAACCGCGCAAAATGAGTGAATGGCATCGGATCTGGGGGATCCAGATCTAACGGTTGAGATCGTGCTCAATGGGAAGACCGGAATTAACAGGGGATAAAGCCGCAATATATAAGAATTTGAGGTTCGATATGATCGCCAAGGTGGCGGATGACTCATTCCATGACGTAACTGAGAAAACCAAACCGACGAAGCAAGTTGGTGCCACTTGTAGGATGACAAGTGGCCACTCCCTGTGAGTCTGATGATGATGCTGAGACAGGGAACTCCAAGCGAAGTGGCAGCAGGTGATCCGATGGAAGTGGAAGGGGAATCGAACAACCATGAAAACGGATGGCTTTAAATCCATGAACATACAAAATAGAAGACGCCGAGGGGAAGACCGAAGACACCGAGAGGAAGAACAGAGAAAAGAAGGAAACAAAGCTAGAGAAGCAAAGAAGACAGTGAAGCAAAAAGCAGAAGAGATGGAGGGTCGAGCTGACCAAGGGTAGTATCGAACACCAGAGAGCTTGAGAGGTTCAAGCCATCCCTGAGAGGATCTATCAGAAGCTAAGCACCGCATTGGGCTCCTTCCATTGTAGACCAGAGAGGTCAAAGCGTTGGTAAGGCAAAGAGTTTGTGCACTCTAGTGGCTTGGGGAATCCAAGAACCACCCTGCCAAGCAAATTATGTTCCAGGAGACTCATATTGAGCTCCTTCATTTTAATTCTCTGCTTTAAGACACAATAAAAGAAGGCCACCACTGAAAGCTGGACTGGAGACGTAGCCCTGGAGGATAGGGTGAACTCCTTATTAACTTGTTATGTTCTTGTATTTGCTTATTGTGTTTCTCTGCTGTTTTCCATTTCCAGTGTCTGTGTATTTGCAATCTGATCGATTCGTTGCCTAAATAACATAGACACACACCAGCACATGAGTCTATAATACCTTCATTCAATAATTCTTAACTGAGATCACTCATAGGGTGATTATCAGATCAATGGATAAGGTTGATTTGGTCATGTTTGATAAGGCCATTATTGATTTGGTCATTTTTAATCAGAAACTCAAACATAATAAAAAATGTGTCTAGGTTCAGTGTGACCACCATCAAGAGAAATATATATAAAAAAGCTCTCAACAAGTCACAGAGGAGAAAGTTTCATATGGCAAAATTATTTCAGAATACTTCCATGATAAACTTGTATGAATAATTCCAGATACTAGTGATTGTAGGTTAGGAGGTAGTTCAAGCAGAGGTTACAAGAATACTTAACAATGTATTTGCACTTAGTATATGAAAATTAATAATGACTTTCCCTATTTCAATTAATGTATTATTTTATTCTTTAATTATTGATTTGATATTATATGTATGCTTGTACTAATATTGTTTCATAGGGAAAATAGTGGTTGTTTCTTTATTTGTGTGCAAAGATATAGGAAGGGGAGTAAGAGCTAATATCTCTAGGAGTTCTCCCCTCAAGTTGATAACATCAAATAAAGTGGGCTATTTGCAATATGAATGGTAACTTCCTTTACTTTCCTTGTGAGAATTTACTTGTGTGCTTAGGATATTATTATTTACACACACTCCATTCAGGAAGACCTTGGGTAGGTCTATTGGACCTAAAGTAGTCTATTATTGTAGGTGAAATTTCTCCTTAACAGTTTCCACATTGATCAAATTTTTCATTGAGGCCTCGAAGGACATGGAAATAATCCTTTTGGGGGATGTCTTAAATTGTTTTCTTTATTCTTTTCATAAGTTTTTCCAATTATTTTTCTCGAGGGAGGGATCCCTTTAGCAAGTGTTGCGTAAGAATGAGAAAATATCCTAGTAATGTTTTGAACTTGGAATTCTTTGGCCAATAGTAGTCCCTCATAAATCCCATTTTCTTATGCATAGTTATTTGGCATTCAACCTAGGACCCATGAGTATTGTATAACTATTTTTCCTTCATCGTTGTAAAGGACCCTCCCCCTCTTGCCAATCTGATGTTCTTTTTTAGGCTCCATCAAACTGGAGAAGCCATCATTGGCACATTTTTTTCCCATTCTTGCAATTCTTTTTCTGTCAGGCGTAGTTTCCAGTTTTCTTCTAGAGCAATTTTCTATCCACCTTAAATAAGGAATGGATTTCCTAAATATCAAATATTTACAATCCAACCATATTCAAAAAATTCTAGATTTTGATAAGAGTTATCTAGTTTGTGAGCCCCAAAATCAACACACAAAGTTATGGCCTTCATTACTCTTGAACATGGAGTATAATTATAATTTTTAAAAATAACGTATTCCTTGATAACCAAACCATATAGCAAATGAATTTTGGGAGGGATTCCTAGAAATAATTTTAGAGGGAATTTTGTGAGAATGTTCCACTATAGTTTTTTTCCCAAGAAGAAAAATATTCATGTAGGGAGGACGACCATCTAATCTACCCAAATAGGGGAGAGGGGGATTCCATCTAGACTACCTTAGTATATTATTAGTGTAAGAATAGGTGAGCTATTGATTCTTCTCTTTGTTTACACAATGAGCATCGAGAATGGCCTTGAATGCCTCTCTTTTGTAATTTCTCAACTATTTTTTATTTTTTTTATGAGCTAAAAGACAACAAAAGGCATTGAATTTTGGGTTGGAATTAGTCTTCTATATTTTCTTCCATATTATTGACTTTGGGGGTAATTGTGAAGAGAAAAGTATATTAACGTACCCTTCCTTGATAGTATATGTCGAGTTTACCCACCCAACCTAATCACTTTCCTCTCTTCTCCAAGGTGCACATCTAACTAACTTATCTTGAATTTTAGATGTTAAAGGTTGAAAAGCCTAAGGAACACCACCAAAATTCCAATCTTACCATTGGCCTTCCTCATCCCAAATCAAGAAGTAAACCAATGAGAACTTTATTTTAGATGAAAATAATTCCATAAAAGGAAAGAGCTCATGCAATTTTTCCAAAGGTTGTTCACCCATTATAGAGTTCATCCAAAGATTGATATCCTTCCCATTCCCTGGAATCGAAAATAAGCTTGCACTGATAAGAGAAGAATTGTGAATAAATTCTAGATCGTGGAACCACCTCTTAATGCCTAAATTTGTGCAGGGCTTCCTTTCCTCTATGTTTGAAGCTAGTTTTCCTTGAGAACAACTTTCCACCACTCTCCCCACTGAGCGAGGAATCTCCAAACCAATTTCTTTCCTATACCTCTATTAATTAACATTAGATCTCTTATACCTATACCTCCATGATTTTTGGAGAACTTCATTGTGGCCCATTTGATGAGGTGAAATTTCTTTGTAACATATTTTCCACCCTCCCATAAAAAAATTCTCATTTATTTAGTCAAAACATTAAGAATTTTTTGTGTGGCCAGAAGATAAAAAAATTGGTAAACTAGGAAAGCAAAGAGGATTGCTTTAATCAAAACAATACACCTAACCCAATTTAGCCACCTTGCCTCCCATGTTGTGAATTTCGCTCTTAATTTTTTATATAACTCAACTTGGGAAGAATGTTTCTCTATGCAAATAGGTATCCCTAAATACTTGCTTCTTTTTTTTTGAAGAATATTTTCAGATGGAACTTTGTATAATTCACTTATTTAGCTGTTGGGAAAAAATAATAAAATTTAAGATAGTCGTTAAGGGTCAAGTCAATGGGAATAAAATAAAATTTTTAAAATAGCCATTAAAGGTTAGGTCAAAAAGGTGTTTAAAGATTTTATTTTTATTTTTTTTAATGAAAAAAAATGAATTAAAAAATAAGATGAATTTGAAGTGTAAGGAAAAAAATTAAAATAAACAAATTAATAATTAAAAATTAAAAATTAAACAAATAATAAACTAATAAAATTTAATTATTTAAATAAATAAAGAAAAATGAAGGGAGAGAAGTCAAAGAGGGAAATAATTAACTATTAAAAAAAATTAACAACAATAAATAATTAACATGAATTTTGATTGAAATAATTAAAAATAAAAGAATGCATATTTAAATAATTAAATTCAAAGAAGTCCATAAGGACCAAGTCACGGGCAAAAAGAAAAGAGATGAATCAAATAATAATTAAACCTTTTATTGTGAAAAGTAATTTAAATTTAAAATGGTAATGAAATTAAAACCAATGATTTAAATAAATAAACAAGGAATTAAAAATAATAATTGATAGTTGAATTTAGTAAAGAAATAGAAGGGGAGAGAAAGATAAAAAATAAATTAATAAAATAAAAATAATGTATATAAAATTAAACAAATGAAATAAATATCCAAGGAGAATAAACAATTACATAAACAAATCAGGATCAACAAAAGACAATTTCAATGAGAAATATGGTGGATAATAGGTTTCTAGGATTGGCTTAATTTGAATCCATCTTCCCTATTGAAATTATCAAGGTGCTTCTCTATTTCAAGAGATTCTCTTATAATGCGAGTGTTGTGAAAATGAACACAAGCAAGGATTTTGGATTGATCAAAGAAAACAAGATGTTTGGAATTGAATGAATGTTCAACAATGGCTGACTTAGATAAACAAAGATGGTTAGTATCAGTTAGATGTTCCTTCAAGCGAGCTTTGAAGGGACGACCAATTTGACCATTATAAGATTTCCCAAATGAGCAGGGAATTTGGTAAACACTAGAACATGGCATAGGGTTAAACTTATCTTGGGCTGACCTAAACATTTTCCTTAGAGTTCTATCAGGTTTAAAGGTGGTTTTAATATTATTTTTGGATAATATTTTAGAAATCAGGTGAGTGGTCCCTTTAATATAGGGAAGAGAGACCTGACCTAGGGGAGGAAAGGGGGGAGCAGACCAAGATTTGGAATTGGAGACAACCTGAAAGGCTTTACTAATTTGAGAAGGGGTGTATCCATTAGCTCTAAAATCTTGGAAAAGATGGGCCTTTTCCGAGGGAAGGAATTGAGGATTAGAGATTTTAAGGGCTCGAGAAATGAGAGTTTTGAGAACAACAAATTTCTGAGAAGGTTGATGGTGAGAAAGAGCATGGAGATACCGATCAGTGTGACTCTTATTCCAGTAGACTTGATGGGATAGAGAACCACTAGGTTGTCGGGAGATAGGGACATCAAGGAAGGGAAGGGATCAATTAGATTCAATATCCATGGTAAATTGAATGCAAGGGGAAATGTTGTTACGATGAGAGTGAAATTCATCAAGCGTGACCCTTCCATGCTTCCAAATGACAAAACTGTCATTGATAAACTGGAACCAACACTTCGGATTCATATGCCAAGAGTCGAGAGCTTTGGCTTCGAAGAATTTCATAAATATGTTAGCGACAACGGGAGAAAGGGAAGACCCCATCTCCATACCTTCGGTTTGCTCATAAATGATACCTTTAAAAGAAAAGAATGTAGATGAGAGGAAAAGTTTAACAAGGTTGAGAGTTTTAGGTTCAACAAGTTTGGAGATAATATCAAGGGCCTCAGGAACCGGGATTTTAGTGAAGAGAGAAAAGACATCAAAGCTAACTGATAGGTCAGTACCATCAAGGCTGATGTCTTTAGTTTTAAGAATAAAATCAAAGGAATATTTAATAAAAGAGGGGGAGGATCCAATGAATGGTTGAAGCATAGAGGCTAGGAACCAACTAAGAGCATGGGTAGGAGCTCCAATGGCATTAACAATGGATCTAAGGGGAACCCTTGTTTGTGGATATTTGAGCCGATAGATTTTGGGAGTTTGGGAGTATGGGGAATAAGACATTGTTGAATGGAGGTGTTTAAAGAAGAAGATTTAATGTCTTTAGTGATGAGACGAGTGATGGAATTGATGGGGGTTTTGGGAAGGATTTTATAAGAACTAGAAGATAGAATATTAAATAACTTAGCTTCATTAGTCAGAACATTCCATGATGACAGTTGCATTACCTTTATCAACCTTAAGTACAAGGATGTCAGGTTTATCATTAAAATTCTTAATGGCTTGGAATTCATCTTTGGAAAAATTGGGCTTGGGAGGTTTTGCCTTCATTAGAACTCTGCCACATTCCTGACAAATTTCTTCAGCCATATGTGATGAAAGGTTCTGACATGCAAGCTCATTGGAACAAAGAATTTCTTCTATGGGGATACAATGAGGATCTCAAGAAAAATTAAACCCTTTTTCTCGGAGATGAAGGGAGGAGGGATAAATATTAAAGGAATGTTCACTATATAGGGGGCCTAGAGCAGAAAGGAGAAGAAAGATGTAGAGAAATAGGAAAAGAATTAAGCTTATGATAAACTAAACGAGAATTATCTAGATGACAAATAATATTTTATTATTTATTTGAGCATTAATAAGAGGAAATTAATATGATTATAAATTTGGACCAAGTTAGAAAGATTCATAAAATTAATTTGATTATTAAATTAAATATTATTCTTCTTAACTTTGATTATTAAATTTATTATTATTATTATTATTAAAAAGGTCAAGTGAAACTAAATCTGGAGAGGCATTAAAATTAATGGAGGGGATGATAATATTATAACTGGAGATGATAATATTATTATTATATGGAGGGAAATTGGATTTTCTATCATAAAAGCGATTAAAAATTTTAAAATAATTAAAAAAAGAGAGTTAAGTTTGTCACTTACGTAGAACCTTTATCAAAAGAAATAAAAGGATCATGTTGAAAAAAGTTAGGAAAGGCGTTAACATAAACGAGAGAGGGATCACGATGAATATTGCAATGAATATTAGGGCTCTCGATAGAGAAAGTAGTAGAATTAATAGAGGATTTCGTTAAGGCAATGCAAGATTCCGATGGAGAAGGTCGCTGAATGAGGGCGCTGGGGATACGAGAGAAGAAGACACAAAGTTAGCTCGGAGGAAGAGACGAATCCACTTGGTCATAATATGTACGCTGGAACAAACAAAACTTGAGTAGGAAGAAAAGGGAACAACATAGTCAAGAGGGAGTTCTGCGGATCAAGAGGCCAAATAGAAGGAGAATGGGAATCCATATTTGAAAACACATCAAATTTTTTACCACAAAGTCTAGGAAACTTATGAATTTGACCTTTGGAAGTTGATTCAAAGTTTTTAAAAACAAAATTGAAATATTTGTTGTAAATGAATGACCAAATATGAAATCTAATTAAAGAAGCAAGCTTGAGGTGAAGATAATAAATTTTGAAGGATAATTGATTAAGCTTATACTTAGTGAAGTGGATTTTATCACGAAGAATTGTCATGTTGGTTTTATTGAAAATACAAGATAAATCTTGGAAGAATTCCAGCATCACGACAGTGTTTGAGAAACTCAAGATCAACAACTCACTTGTAAAACTTTATGCACAATTTCTCGAAAAGTCTTATCTCTTTGATATATGCCTCTCCATAGAGGTTAGAAATATTTGAATGAAGATTTCCACAACTATTCATATTTGAAGAATTTTTTTCGAATGGAACTATGTATAGGATTAATATCCAAAGGGCAAAAGCCCAAAATCCTTCCATTCTACCTTTGTTTACTAGAGGGTACATTCCATGAGTATATCTGAGACTTATCTAAGTTTTCCCACTCGAAGGAAATTGTCAAGCACTATTTAAAGCTTCTTACTATTATTGCAAAATAACCCTTAGTAAATGTGTGTCATATGCAAAGTATGAATTAGTAATGCTCTATATTCCTCCAACAAATCTTATACTAGGAAGTTTTTCATTCCTTAATTCAAATTCTTATCTATGGCTGAGAGAATCCACCATTATGATAAACAGGAAGGAGGAAAAGAGGAAACATTTTCGGAGGCCTCTTGAGGCTTTGAAGAAGCAGTAGTTCTCCCATTTACCAGTGGAGGAATCCAAGGAGAATTTATACACAAGGAAACCCATTGAATAAATTTTCCTTCATAGCCAAATTTTTACATTACCTTAAATAAATATTCATGCCTTACCCAATCAAATTCATTTTCCATATCTAGTTTGAAAACCATTCCTTTTGTTGGGACGCATAATTAGCACCTTTTTACACTTATTTTCCCTACATTTTATTATCATTTTGACTCCTAAAGCCATACCTTATCACTCTAACAGTTATCATTAACTAAAGTGTGTTTCCTTTCTGTATGTCATCCTTATTATCTAGCTGTTTATGTAATTTGACATAGAAACTAACTACTTTAGACATTTTATTAATAAATTGACAAAGTGTTGTTACAGGGTGTGTAGCTTGTTGAGGTGTTGTTACACGATTATCTCCCAGTTTTTCCTCACAAAAGAATGGAGCGAAGATTTTGTTGAAGATGTTGATACACAATGAAATCACTTTAGACATGTTGTTCTCATATTTTTAGTAATGAAGATCTATTTGAACAGATACTCAGTTAAATTTATCTCGACCATCGAAGGAGACATTTGTGAAGAGCACATGTGGCCTAGTTTAAACAATTAGGATTTTCAAGTGGTAAATCACTATAATATTAGATAAGATATTACGACTTGGTTCCAACTAGGGTTATTAATTAAAACATAGTTATAGGAATGTATTATGAAATTATAAAATAACACATTCTCTTCCTGTGAGGCATGCATAAAAAGAGAACAAAGGAGGGAGTACCAACAATATAATCATGTACTTTAACTTTTCATTAATGAAAATATCTACCATTCGTGTCTTCATACCTTTCTTCTGAGTAGCCTTTGTGCAATTTGTAATTTACCAGCCTCTGCTAGGAAGGAAGGGCCCTCCTTCTTAGCAGGGATCACTAGTTAGAGGGGTACTATAGTAGTGTGTTTATTTCCTCTTAGTTATTATTCATTTGGGAAATATTGTTACTGTTACAATATTTTTCATGCATCAGGTAGTTACATAATTCTAACAGTTGTTATTATTGTAGTGGCGGGTTTGTTTCTATGGGGTACCAAAGACACTCTCTTAGTAGTTGGTTGTTTCCTGCAAAGAAAATACAGATAATGTGTTCTTGTTATTGAAAAACATGAGTTAAAAAAGCACTATAAATGGTGAAAACAATGCATACATAAACATAAAATAAGAAATAAGAAATAAACACGTAAACAATGCTTGATGAAGCAAACACGTCAACGAAGTAATGGAAAGGGATCCATTTATTAATTGTTTATTAATTGTTGAATATAGAAGAGATACAATAGATGAATAATAAAACACTTGGAGATAATTATTTAAGAAATGGTGCTCAAAAATCCCCAACAAGGAGGTTCCTTTCTTCAATCTCTTTGCAAGCTTCTCCTCTCTCTCAAAGAAGTATGAAGACTCTCTCAATGGTGAAATCATCTTCCCACTAGAGTGCTAGATTGTTGAGGAGCAATTTTTCCAACATAAAAATGTTGTACTTCTTCTTGTTTTTGGTTATCCAATGGCCTATTTATATAGAATTTTGAATTCATCTTCCCTCTCTTAGTTCATTAATGAGAAAATGAGTTATGAGTAGGAAAAGAGGATCTCTTTGGGGCTGTATATCTCCAGGTCAACTTGAAATCGACTTCCCTTGAATGGTACATGTCAGGGAATCCCTTCTTCCAAGTGTGTGAAGTGGTCCCAGATTACTGAATTAGAATTTTGTTTGATTGTGCGACTATCGAAGAAACAATCACGCGGCCGCTAATTTCTGCCTTTAGATGAGCCATGTGGGTAGAATTTATAATTAGAACCTTTGGAGAAGTTTTGATTTTTGTACTTCATCATGTTTTCAGATGGAAATTCTTCACTTGTATATTTTTCTATATGACTTTGGGCATCATTCAAATTGTACAAATGTGTGTACGATTTTTCCATGCTAATAGTTTCCCCCTAATGTATGAGTTTAGGAGAAAGCGTATAGCTGAAATACATCATGTTCTTTTGTTTTGACTGAGAGTTTGATCAACTTCTTGAGAGAGAAAATAACTTGTTGTGGAGATGATTAGGAAAAAACCTTGACTGAGACTGAAAGATAACAATTCTCTAAAGGAAATACTAATTAAAAAGTGTCTATACGAGGTGGGCATGTCCCATGCTCGTTATGATGACTAGTGACTAACTATTACAATTATATAGGAAATATTCCTATCAAGTCAGCATTATCATGGCTGACATGTTGATGGTTGATGATGATAAATTCTTACGCACTCAAGGGCGCTTTTGAAAAATATACAAAACTAGGTGCCCCCATGCATCATAAGTGAATCATTATTGAGTGAGGTGCTTGTGGGTGCATGGCTCTTTGACTCAGGGTAACTCACATGCATCAAAATGTAAGCATTGAATGAGGTGTTAATCGATTCATGGGTCTTCGACTAAATGAGAGAACTACAATGGTCACAACGTATGATACCACCATGACATGAAAATCTTATGCTGGTGTCAAATGTCAGGGAGACCGATGACATAAATGGGTGATATTTATTCCCACTATACCACCTGAGGATGTCCAATAAGGGGGGGGGGGAACACCCAAGGTACTACTTTGATCCTGGAAGATGGGTTTTGAGGTCAACATGAAAGAAGTGCCAATAGCCTGAAATATTTATTCAAGGTATCAAGATGAAGAAAAAGATTAATGTAATATGGTGGGTTAACAAGGCATGACACTGAAGGTTAGAGTTGTAATATGAGTGGTGGAAGTCAAAACAATTCTTCTGGGACGAATGTCCTTAGAGTCAGTGGGACATTTAGGGTAGGTATCAATGAGCTCCAACCAAGGGTGACTAGGGACTACCGCAGGGTACAAGACATGAAAATATGGGTGGGAATCCTTTTCCTAAAAAAAATTGTACACTTGCCAAAAGAATGTAAATATGGTTTAGGATGTACATACACAGAGATGGGTTCCCAAAAGAAAAAAGGTGAGTTGTGTGATGGTGTAGGTAAGGTTTTCACTGAGGGCGGGAGCCCCATTGGTTGGTCTCGGTGTGAGTTTGATAAGGAAAATGAAGTGACGAAATTTTTCTATACCATATGGAGGGAGAATAGGCCAAATGTAGAATGCAAGAGTGCATTTGACTTGATTTGAAAAAAATAAATGAGGCGGATTTGGAGTAGAGTTGGTAAGAAATAAGTAAATAAGAGGATTATGAGGGTGATCTTCAAGACATGCAAATGAAATGGCTCCCAGGCCTGAGCGGATGGTCATGGATCCCAATATTGTGTGGGGGTATATAAAATAGGTTGATACATGGATGGGAAGGTACTATCGACTGGCATGGACGTTAACCATGTGCAAGGGAAGGTGGTGGTAAATGTGGTCGAGATGATGGACCCTATGGTGCATTTCATAGAAATGAAGTCAAGATATGCAAATCTTTGTAGGAAGCCTATCATGCCAAATGGAGAATGATACCTTCACTGTCGATGACCAACAAGGGGCTAATTCTGATGGGAAACTACTGGTACACCTGCAACTTTAACAACCAATACCCAAAGTGAAAACATCTTGATGAAAACATATATAAGCTGAAATCTGCTAAACAGGATGAATCGAAGAACATGGGAAGGCGCACCTAAAGGGGTACTCTGAACGTGATACTGAACCAAAAATGAGTTTGAGCTCGAAATGGAACATATGGTCCATAATGAGGATAATTTCATCCCGGTCCTTGTGTCACTGATGGTTTTTAAAATTGAGATTGTGAGCTCCTAAACGGGGCTCTAGAAGATGAAAAAGAGGGCTATATATAGGGAAAAGTGGACCGTATACCACCTCATTTGTACTTGTTGACTTAGAGTGCAAAGCTAGATCTTGGAGTTGTTTTATTCCATAGCAATTGGCATGTGCATCAAGGAAGCACATAAGGATAGACAGGTAAGAGGACTATACCCAAGCTTTGTGATTTTGGTAGGCTACGGTAGGTAGGTCATACAAGATTGCTCGTAAAAACCTATTTTTAGGAAAATGATGTAACCCGCACGGGCGACTTTGAAATAGTCACACAATTATCATAGGTTAGGGCAATAGAATTGTGCAAATGGCGCGACTGTGGGTAAAACATCTGCGGAGTCCTCAACTTGACGACCTCGTAGCTTTTGTGGTTGTGGATACGTAATTAGTGTAGTTGTTCAAGAAATAGTTGTGCAAATTGTTGTAACATGATTAGTTTTGATTATTTAAATTTTCTGATATAATATGTTTTAGTAGTTTAGAAATAATAAATGGGTCTGCAAGAGTAAATTCACGATCAAAATGTAAATTTAAGTTTCATTAGCTGGTTTATTTAGTTAATCTTTCATTTAAACATGATTAAATGATGCAATAAAGTAAATTAAAACATGTTTTACAAATAGCTGAGATCGAATTTTCAAACACTAAAAGATGTTTTTGTTGATAACATCCTCATGTACAAAAACCTCTCTCAGTTTTGTAACAACTATTATGGTTTTGGAGATGCAAATGCATCTTTGAAGGCATGTTTTCCATAAATTTCTTGTTTTAGTCACCTTTTTTAGAGGATATTGTGACTAAAACAAGATGAATATTTGGAAACTGGAAGAGGTTTTTGTTCATAAGATTCTAAAATACAAAAGCTTATCTCACTTTTCATACATGTGTCAGGGGTTGGGAGAACTCTCATCATGTTTAGCCTATTTTTCTGACTATGCAATGTCCTGTTTAAGCCACCTTTTTACAGAAACTATTGTGATAATTAGAGATTAATCTTGGGTAACTGGAGGAGGTTTTTGTTTCTAAGACAATAGAATACACAAACCTCTCTCCGTTTTCACACAGCTAGTACAGATTGAGATATTTGAAGGGATGAATGGACCCTATTTTTCAGAAATTCGGGAGGAAAAAGTTGAAAGACAGTTAGTGACTTGGAGGCCACCTCATCAAATATGTGTTGCATTCAAATTCGAATTTCTCTTCTTTATCAACATAAATTCTCAAGGATAGTACAGGAAATCTTCAAATAGTTTTAGTTACATTTATTTGTGTTCTATTTTTGTAATACAATTTTCATATATTTGTAATAGCTCTTGATATTTTTATCAAGATATTTTGTGAGGAAATTGTATAAATACTTCATCAATTGAAGTAATATATGTGGGCTTTTGATGCCAAGGCTCTTCACTCTGTAATAGATTCTATTATAGGATTTCTAATGAAAGCCTTCCGGCTCCAGTTTGACATAATTTTTTGTTTTCTAATATGTTTGTCTAGTGTTTCATATCTTATTTTTTCCCATGTTCAAAGCATTTATAAGTACGTTTGGGTAAGTGTAGAGTGAGTATCAATTTATTCTTAAATCCCTTGAAAAATCATAACCTTTAGAAAGAGATTATCTTATTGGACTGTTTGTCCAAGATAACTCCTCTTTCACTCGTTTTTGCTTTATACCTTCTGATAGCCATTAAAAGAGATAAGCTTATTGGACTATCTGTCTGAAATAACTCCTCTTAGAATTGGTTTCAGTTTGGCCTTCTTGAACACTCTACAATGTGTTTTGTTGGGTTGTAGAAATCTTCTACACGCATCCAAATTTCCCTTGTTGTTAAGAAGTCTGCCTGACTGATTAATCATTAGGAATCTCCTTACATTCTTCTATCATAATCCTTGAAAATCTAAGTCATTCTGTCAAGCTGGAAGCTGACATGTCCTGAAGGGACCCTGTGAGAGAAGCCTTTAATCATGGATAGGAATTGTCATTAATCGCCAACCACCCCTAATTAAAACCATAAATCTGGCCATTGTGCTTTAAAGGTTGTTGTTCAGTGACAGGGGAACAATGTTAAACAAAGCCTCATAACACCTGAGGGAGCGCCCTCTGGTTCAAGGGCCAGCTTGAACCTAAAGGCTGGTTGAGTTAGTTTCTTGGCATATTTTTTGTAGCCAAGGACTGCCTACGGGAAACAGGTACAACACATCTTATGTGCCTGTGAGAAAAATAGAAACTCGACCATTGGGTTCACGTCCCCGCGAGTAAATGGCTAACACACATGCTGATTGTGTGTTTGTATGGGTTGAATTCATCGCAATACCATGCATTTGTCTGAGGGAGAGTGCACGGTCGTGCTCTTGTTATTAAGGCAAGCATGGAAGCTGAAAGAAAGATAATTTTTATGCTTATGAGGCTAATTTTTGGTGTTCTTCATCCTTTTTGGAATGATGAGGATGACATGGAGAGAGTGTGATTGGGACCACATCCTAATAGTGGTGGCTAGGGATGCTCAAGTAAGCGTTACGCTGGCCAAATGAGGGTTGCTAAATTTAATTTAGAATCCCTTGCTTAGGTCGCAAGATGAGTTCCTGCATTTTGTCATATTGGTCAAGGATGTGTCCGTATTGATAGCATTTTGGATTTAGTTGAGAGAGCCACTTTAGCAATGATTGTGCGCCTTGCTAGGTAAGCCTCCCCTCACCATGTTTCTGGACTGTAGATTGTTGTCCTTTAGAGACTTTAGGAGGGCCTCTTCTATGACTGGGATAGATTTGTATACAAGGGGATGACAGAACAACTTACGCAAGTGCACAGGGGGAAAGCATAGAGATTTTTTATGCCAACATCCTTTGCAGCATCCTCTATGAGAGGATCGTGATGTTGCATCCTATACTAGAAATGCCACCAGGGCCTCCGAGATATCCACGGATATGAAATTGGGCCACTGTGATGCCTCATGCAATTGGGGGTGAGGTGGGGTGATACTGGAACCCATAGTTGAGGGTTGGTTTATGTCCAACCTTTAGATAATTCTGGACTACCCATACAACGGTGTGGATTTCAGGGGAGATCTAGATATGGGCTTAGCCCCTAGCAATGCTTGGAGTCCAATAGGTATGTGATTTGTGTTCTAAGTTTGTGATTTCTTTCATGTATTTATGATGTATATTTATGACTGTATTAATACCATGTATGTTTTCTTGTAGATGTGGGTCCTCGTGGACATCTGTTGGCCTACTTAGTGGGAAAGGATCCTTGTCGACTAGGTATACCTGGTGCAGAAGACGTGCCATGGTAGAAGAGACATGACATGGTGTAGGAGGACCCTACGATACTGGCTTAGCACCATCGTTTTGAGATAGGTGGTCCCTCTAGAGAGGGAGGTAGTTCATCTACCCAGGCTGAGATGGGTAGTTTGTGGAAGTTTGCTAAGGCTAGGGAAGCTCACACCAGAGATACCAAGGATGCCTCGGCCCAAGGATTCTTGGGATCGTGTGGCTGCCTTACTCCATTAGATGCTTGAAAAGGGTTGGGTGGGGCTAGGGGAGGACATGGTGGAGAGGGTTATGGCTCATGATAGAGCACAACATCCTATCCTTCGTTCTCTTTCTATAGTAGTGGCGACTATTTGTCCTATATTGTCTCCAGCAACAGATGAGGTTGGTGGGTCTCAAGCGGGGGGTGTAGGGGGTTATGGGCCTTGGCCCTAGATTTATTTTTGATGTATGTACCAAGGCAAGCACTCATTATGAGGACGCTTCCCTTTTTTATCTGTCTCGTGCCAATAGATGTATTTTTTGATATATATATATATATACAAGATGGTGAATTTTTGCAGCTCTCATGACGTGTTTTATGTGTATGCTTCTATACATATGATAAATTTTTGCATTTATTTGATGGATATGATGTTTATCATTTATGTGTTTTGATGATGATAGAGATGTGATACATGCCAATCTAGGATTTGATTAGCTATGTGGCCGACTATATGATTTTGATCTCTTGGTATATGTGAAAATATGATATGATAAAAACCACGACCTAAACTTTTTTCATGCATGTATATTCGAGAAGGACATGGATCATTTACTTTGAATATTTTGTTCAATTATGATACAACAAGTTTGAAATCAAGGAACACATGCAAGTGACTGATACATAGATGGGAGGAATTATCCAAGATTATTAGTGGTTGGCCAGATACATAGATCATTGTGGTGAAATGGTGTAAGATCAGGAGAGTAAATCACCAAGGCTACTGCTGCGAGGTTTTGAGACCATCGAGAAGCAATATCAACGAACTCGTGATGATAGGTTGGCGAATGATCCATCTACAACACATGATGAAAGAGTTATTTTAGTGTACATCCATGATGAGGTGGTCATCATAAAAATAAGTCATGGTGCATACATTTAAATTCTAGTGTTGTTTTGAATGTTATGGATAGAATTTTTTGAGGTATATTCCATTGATAGGATGTTTGAGGCAAGTCTCATCTGAATTTGCTAATACGTATGCCCCCTTGAGGAGACAGTTTTTAATAATGTATGGGCCCTTCCATAATGTCTCGAACTTACCTGGTCCTAAATCTTCTTTGGAAACATCATAAAGAAGGATTAACTCTCCTTCAGTGAATGATCAAGGGATGACATTACGGTCAAAAGAGGCTTTAGTCCTCTTTTTGTGTGCTTCATTATGCTGGATTGATTCTCGCCAAATTTCGTCGATGTGTTATAGTTGTATCAACCTTGGCTCCAAAGGTGTGTTGTTAGAGAGAAGTTTGATGACCGAGTATAAGGTAGGGATCTCACACACAATGGGGAGAATAACTTCGACCCCATAGACTAACTGGAAGGGTGTGAATCCAATGGATGCTTTGACCACAGTGCGGTATGCCAATAATATGGAATACACCATGTGTTGCCAATTGGTTTTATTATTGTTCACCATATGCTGCAACATTGTTTTGGGAATTTTATTGACAACTTCTACCTGTCCATTGGACTAAGGGTAGTATGGAGAAAGGTGTTGGGATAACTCTTGAAATATCTCATTCTCAAAATGTTTGCCATGATCTAAAACCAACTCCTTGGGAACACCAAACCATTTTATGACATGGTTAAAGAAAAATTGTGCAACAGTGTCAGTGGTTTTATTATATGTGGGCATGGCCTCTACCAATTTTTTGAAGTAGTCGATAGTGACCACAATATACTTATGGTTGCCTAAAGATGCAGGGTTGTAAGTCATGAAGTGTAGGCCTTGTTTAAAGAAGGGGTTAGCAATGATGATCGGGTGTAGGGGAGCTGGTGGAGCTCATGCCTTATGAGCATATCTTTGGAATCTCTCACATCTCTTGACTGCTTGAATATAGTCATAGAATAGGGTGGGCTAGAAAAAACTGGCACGAAGTATTTTCTGAGTAGTAGCCATTACTGAGAGGTGGTTGGAACAAGCTCCATTGTGGCAATCATTTAAGACCTTCTAAGCTTGTTTTTGAGTAAGGCATCAATGAAGGATGGTGGCGATGCCTCAATGATAGAGGATGTCCCCCATAATTAGGTACCAGGGGGATTGATGGCAAATGCGCCTCCAATCGTCACGAGTAAGCTGAGGGTTGAACTTTTGAGTTTAGAGAAAGATGAGGATGTCATCATACCAGGGGTCATGATATGGGTTCATACAAGAACGCAAAAAATTACAGATATAACCATAAAGACAGAGATGCAACAGAAATAACACTTCATTTCATTAATATCAAATACTGAAATGGAAATAAGACTAGCTCGGGCGATGGTAGCTTATCTCTGAGAAGAGATGTGGTGGCGACATGTCTCTAAACTGAGTTACAATGAAGAGCAATGGCCCTTTTATTATTAAACAATAAGAGAAAACCATAAACAACCAAAACCCTAACCTGAGGAGATATAACACCAAGAGTTTATGGGCCCCATTGGGGTTAGTTGGGCAACCAACTTCTCGGGGTCGTAACTTGGTCATATTATCTCCGTTTGATGTGCATGATATCTCATTGGAAAGATCTCTCCGAGGACTAGAGCTACTAATTTGATTTTTGTTGAACTTTATAATGGAATTTTTCCAAAAATACGTCGTTTGGGGCCTCAAAACGGCTCTGGAAGTTCAGGACCCAAAAAACTGCAAAAAATAGTAAATGTGCTACAATTAAGGAAATTGAAAAAAATGGAAAAAAAATGGTGAGGGTCCAAGTGGAATAGGCATATGGCCACCAATATCCACCTGGATCAGGTCATCTGTTGATACAAAGAACATATGTTCGCTAGGGAAAACATCATTAATGGGGGACCCTTGGGTCTCTGTAGTGATGCAATTCACAAGGATAAGTGACTTCTTGCCCTTAGGGGAATCAAATTGTAGATCAAATTCTTGTAAAAGAAGTACCCATTGAGAGTACTTGTGGTTCATCATACGACGACTGAGAGAATATCTCATGGGGTTGATATTTTCTATGACAGTGGTGGTCTGTAAGATGATATAAAGTTGAAGATTTTTTATAAAGTTTACTAGGGATAAGGTTGTATTTTCGACTGGATCATACTTCAAGACATTCCTAGAGAGGTTCTTAATGATGTAATAGATTATGTTTTCTATATTATCAGGTCCTTGGACTAATATCCCAGCGATGGTTGCGTCTTATGTTGATAGGTAAAGGGTATAGTCCTTATTGTGGTCAAGGGGTCTAATGAATGGAGTTTGAAATACTACATCTTTTAGGCCTTCAAATGATTCTTTTTCCTGATCATCCCAGTGGAAGGGAATATCTTGATGAAGAGGGTGCAAGAAGCCATGGACAAAAGTGGCATAGTCATGAACAAAGTGGCATAAGAAGTTGGCCTTACGTTGCAAGCTTTGCAACCTCTTGAAAGTTTTTGGAGGTGGTATTTCCCTGATGACTTGGACCTGTAGAGAGTCAACTCTAATACCTTTATGGGAAACAATGAATCCTAGTAGTCTTCTCACGTTGATACAGAAGACACATGTGAGAGGGTTCAAGTGTAGGTTGTATTGTCAACATCTGTGAAACACCAGGTGGAGATCCTCCAAATGATGTGCTCACTTTTTGGATCGTACATTGAGATTATCAAAATAGGTGGGAATGAGATGAGCCATATCATGGAAGATATAATTCATTTCCCATTGTAAGGTGGCACCAAAATTTTTAAGACAAAAGGGAATGACTCAGTATGCAAATGTTCCCCATAGGGTTTTGAAGCCTCTTTTATACTGATCTGTACAACGAATCTGAATTTGATTATTATGTGGAGATCCCATCCATGAAGGATAGTGCTTCATGACCTGCACAAGCATTGATAACTTTGTTTATGAATGGCGTAGGGTAATTTTCCTTGGGAAATGCTTTGTTCAGATCTCAAAAATCAGTATAGATACGAATGGTGCCTTGTTTTTTCATGATGGATACAGGGTTGGAAACCCAAGAAGTGTAAGTGATAGGATAAATAAAACCATCTTTGTGGAGCTTATCAATTTCCTTCTTGATCACTTTTTCTTTAGAAGGATGGAGTTGAAATTACTTTTTCCTAATGGGGTGGGCATAAGAATAGGTGTCAATATGGAGCGCCACGATGATGGAATTGATGCCTGAAATTTTAGAATAAGTCCATGAAAATATGTCCCTATATTCTTGGAATAGGGCTGTGTATGAGGCCACCTCCTCTAGGGAGCATGTTCCCACCAGCGAGATATCTTTGACTATGCCAAGTTTCATAGAAATATCGACCTTAATGGTAGTTGACATATTTGACATGTTACCCTCCTCGAATGTATCTGGTGTTGAGATGGGATTTTTAAACCAATCTACCTGTTCTAGTGGCAGGAAATCATTTGACTTTATTGTGAAAATATCATGTTTTGGTGAATTAATAGGCACAAATGATTTTTCAAGTAGAAAGAATGAATGTTGATGCATGGTGTCCCATGGACATTTAGGTTCTGTCATGGCCTCTAGAATATCTTCATTTGAGGGAAACATGTTATCTAATGTTGAACTAGGTTGCATGAGGCCGTGAGGGTGGAGTTAGGGCCTAGCTGTGTTGGTAGACAAGCAAGAAAATGATTTGGTGGTTGATTCCATAAAACCCAACAAAGTTGACAATGTGCGTGTTAGAGCCTAGAATGACCTCAAGCTAAAGGGAGGCAATCCTAGGATAACCACAAACCACGCTTAACCTGGTAGCTAGCCCTACCAGGTCGGGAGAGGGCTCTCTCCTTTATGGATCTTAGTCAAGATGACTGGATGAGATATAGATTTTCGGCTAGGTATAGTAGCTTTAGGGTTTTTGGTTGATTTTGATGGTTTTGTTATTGGATCAAACGAAGCAGGCAGCTTTGGGTCTATGAAATCAACTTATAAATGCATGGTGTTCTATGGGGCGAGGTAGGCAGGTGTTTTAGCACTTGGAATTGAGTGAGATGGAAGGTCTAAGACTGGTAAGGGGCTGAGGAGGGCATGCAGATCATGAGTCCTATTCAAACAGTAGAGAACATCAAAACCTAAATGAATTCCCAAGGTTGTAGTGTACCTAGGGGGGATAATATGGGGTACAAAGGGAGGTACCCAAGGGAATACTGTAATAATGGGATGGGCCATAGTAATAAATAAGGTGGTTAACCCGTATCATGTAAGGGACCACATGTAGTTAGTAATAATAAATGGGCCCATGGTATTAGATAGATGGTATTAACGG
>APFE030763272.1:1275-13502 GCA_000404065.3 Pinus taeda | reverse complement strand
CATACATAATAAAAATTGAAATAAATATTGATACTTATCCTTCAATCAATCGTTTTCTTTTACATGTATCCTTGTCCTTTTCGTACCGACAATGATTCAGTTGCCACATTTGACAAGCGCCCATTACTTATATTTCCTTCAATCATGTAAATATACACAGAATATACATCACATGCATACACCCACACATGACATACAACACCACATAATACATGCACCTACACCTGACATACACCACAACACATACACCTACACCTGGTGTAAAACACAACACATACACCTACACTTAGTGTAGAACACAACACATATGTGTACATGTAGTGTACAACATAAAACATATACATACACATATTACGAATTAACGAATACACATATCACAATACCATGATTACACGATACACATAACACAGTACCCTATGTACAAAACTCAATATGTGTAACATGTAAACAATACCACATGTACACCACACATCATGTATGACATGCACACAATACCACATGTACAGCACTACCACTGGTACAATATGTACACTTTACCACATGCACAATGTGTACACAGTTGCACGCGTACATGACACCATTTGCACATTGTGTACACAACACCACTTGCACAATGCATACACAACATCACATGTACACAAAACCACCTACATAACATGTGCACAACACCACCTACACAGTGTGTACATAGAACCATGCACACAGAGCACCACATGTACAACATTTACAGAAAATTGCATACACAAAAAACCTCATGTAGAACATATGCATAGAATGATATGTACACAACACCGCATGTACAAAATTTACTCATCACCATATATACAAAATTTCATGTATACAATGTGTACACCACACCGCATGTACACAACACTGCATATACAATATGCACACAACACCATTTGTGCACAGCGCTGCGTATACAACATGTACACAACACCATGTGTTCCTAGCACTAGATATCCAACATGCCTTTGTCTCCATATATAGGGAACATCACATATCCAACATGTACAAAACACTATATGTACATAGTACCAGATATGTAACATACACATAACACCATATATACAACATGTACAACATATATAAAACAATAGTTTTCAATCCAATTTAAGGGTGTAAATTAGGTCATCAATTTTATTATCAATCCAAAATTCATGAACTTAGAAGCACACCAAAATCTACGGTTTAGGGACTAATTCTAAAATATTAACACATTAACAAGCTTGAGATCTTAAGCATTCTTACCAAGCAAACTTGAATCTCCCTTACTGGAGATGGACTCAGAAATATTCCATTAATGAAATCAACACTTGTCGACCATCAACTACTATCAATCAAATAGTTCACTATCCAAATTTCAACAATCCAATCAAACATAAGAAATCTAACCAAAATGGGAAATTTCGAGAATTTTAACTATTGAGAATGAGAGAAATATCAAGCTCCTTAACATGAGGGAACTTCATAACACTTCTTTTCAGGCATAAAAACAACCAATATTGTCAAATAATACTAAAATGCATAACAAATTAACACAATGAAATTGCAGAAAACTAAAATATCATACCATACCAATAGAAACAAGTGCATGGGCTTCGCAATGGGGGCCTTGCATGCTTTTCTTGCACAATTAAGTTGAAAACGAGTTAGAAAAACGTGAATAACAAGCTAAGCATCATCCATTAAGCACAATGAGTACATGAGAAACTCTAAATTAATTTACTTCGGCCCAGTAGCAATAGTTCATCAAACATAACATGACATAATATATCTGTCTACCTCAAACCGTACATATTTATACAAGTGTTTCTATAAGAAAATAACATAAAATTCTCAAATGTATTTATGAAAATCCTCGATGAAGGCTAAGAGGTCAAATTCATCCTTCTTATCACTAGAATTTGGGAGAAATCCCTCCAAATCGAAAACTGCTTTAATTTATTGCTGAAAACAACAGATTTTCTACATAAGTGGCCTAGTTTTACCAATGTTGACTAGGCACCTCTGTGAACCTTTTTGAGAGAAAAATAGGATTTTCATTATCATTATACAAATAGGATTAACCAAAAAATTCCAATTTTTTCCTATATGTCCTACATATATGAAAACCATGGAGATATTACGGAAAGTTACAACATCCTATAATTTATGCAAAAAAATTAATTTTAATTTCAAAATTTTTTCCAAAATTCAATTCATAGAAATCAAATTATAAATGTACCATTGGTATTATGATGCATGTGTTGTCCTTAATGGCAACTCACTTGAAACAAAAAAGAAATATGGTAACCAGATGAATCCATGGATCAGTTCACAGGTGACAGAGTGATGGAACAAAATAACAAAATGATTGGACAAAGGTTTACAGATTAGAATCAAAAGTTTCATAAAGGTGGAGTTTTGAAGATCTATACGTGGGTTCATCAAGGCCAGGTCATGTATACATGCAGGTTTGGTGAAACAAAGTCATGTACAATCTTTTCACTATGTTATTCTAAATACCAGGGGTGTTTACAACGGTATTCGCCCACAATAATGAGTACGACAATGGATATTGATCCCGTCAAAGATTACCACCGACACTAGTTTAGTTTTGACCTATGGTATTGGATAAGGGCTAAAATATATAAGGAGGTGAATATAAAAGTTTTAAGTGTGAATGTGAAAGGTTTTTTGATGAATACATCAATTTGAAGTATATTTTCATTGTAAGGGCCATAGTTGACACATAGATCTGAAATAATTATGCATCGATGAATACAATAATCGATCAAGATCATGAGACCTAAAATGAATTTTCATTGTATGACATGCTTATGGATTGATTAAATCTATTTATTAATGCATGTTTTTTTTATCCCTAAATATTACGATCTCGGTATCTCTAAAGTTCTGAAGAGATGCATAATTTTAGGTCAAAATTTGCAGATATATATGCAGACTAGCCTTGATGAAGTTGTGTATACAATCGGGTTTGTTTCTTCAAAGTCGTGTACATAAAGGAAGGGTTTCTATTCATTTTTGCAGATTCGTACATAGGTTGGTCTCGATGAAGTTGTGTATACACGTGGGTTTGTTTCTTCAAAATCACTTATATAATGAAAGAATTTATGTTCATAAAGGATAGATCAACTTGATCAGTGTTGTTGTATCTCTATTGTATGTTGATGTCCTCACGTTGATCTGAGTTGAGTGATAATGTTTGAAGTAGAATTGATTGAATGATGAAGTTGAATTCGGTTATATGTTGATTGGTTGAAAATATTATTTATGTTGCTAATTGTATGAGGGTTATGTAAGCTAGCATAATATTTCAGAATAACTTTGGTCAAATATGTGTCTAATTTAGAATTACAAACTTTTAAGTATATTGAAATCTATATGTAGGTTTCTAAGAAAAATATGTATACATGTGGGTTTCCTTAAGTGAAGTCGTGTATACATGTTGGCATATGAATGATCATGGTTGTAGTTGATTGTAATGTTCCTAAATAGGAATTTATGTGAAAAACCAATTAAACAAATAGTGCAACAGTGGAAAATTAAAAACATTTAGCAAACACCCGTGAAACACTGTGATATTGGAACTGCTGAGCCATATATTATGAAATATGAGACCATGAGTACAATATATAAATGGAGTAGTGCACCTGGGCTTGTTTCAAGGATAAGCTCGACCAAACCCAGTTGGTAGAATAGTTGGAAAGATGGTTGTTCAACTGATGATCTACTATGCTCTACACTCTCCTAGTAAATTGTTGATCTACTCACATTGGCCTATTGTAAACTGCCCAAAAACTTCCCAAAAAAATTTGCCCTTTCAACCTTAGATTCCTTCAACAAAACCCAAGAAAACACAAAATGGAATTTCTTTGATTTCGACTTTGGATTTTTGGTCCCTTAGGAGTTGCTTTCTAACTACATCTCCTGAATTTTGGCTTGCCAGAGAGTGCCCAAAAATTTTCCCATTTAACCTTAGACTCCTTGGACAAATCCCAGAAAAAACCAAAAGGGAATTTCTCTGATTTTGACTTTGGTTTTCAGTCTTTTAGCCTACTAGAAGGTGTGAAAAAACTATCTAGAGAATTATGCCCTCTTTGGTTTAGACTCGTTGTACAAAACCCATAAAATCCTAGAAGGGAAATTCTCTTATTTTTACTTTATATTTTTGGCCTCTTGGGTGGCTAAATCAATCTCTCCGTATTTCTAGCTGCCGAAACAACATGCCATCCCTTCCTCTGCGTGGCTAGCTGAGTTGTGAGCCATTGCTGGAAACTCTTGAATTCTCAGTGGAACAACCTCCCTAGGGTAGCCAGATATGGTCCCTTGAAGTAGAGGTTGAATCTTCCCTCAAGAAGACTCATGGCTAAACTACTGATAGACTCGCTAAGAAGTAGAGCATAGAAGAGTGAGTTTGTTTGTCAAATGTTTGCGATGAAAACAAAATGATAGTTGATCTCTCTTTATAACTCCTTCGCCCCCCTTAGCCTCATATGGGCCCCTCCATCCACCCATTTGAGTTTCCTTCCAAGAATATTGAATGGGTAATTCAAACTCCTATGTGGGTGGCCCCTACATTCCAATAGCAGCTAAATAATGTCAATTTGGCCCCTATGTCCCTAACTCGAAAGTGTGGAGTCCTCTTCCTAAGTAAAAAAATTACAAAATTGTGTAGCAGCACCCTGTTACTAATGTGTTTGAGAAGGGACATGATAGTCCTCCCCTCCCAAAGGTTGCCTAACCTCAAGCAACCTCAAAGTTGGGTGCTCCAAAGTATGCTCACCCTCCAAGGTGGCATCCTCCTCTATCGAGTTTTTCCAATGCACCAAACATCACTTGTCCTCAGGTAATGCCTGAAAAAACACTACCTCTAACTATGGACCCCCACTATCACTACAAACTTCATGAAGGTCCAAAATGTGCCATTGGATCATCTCTGATCGTTGTACTATCATATAGTTAAGGAGTCCTTCGATACTACAATCCCAATCCAACCTCATCGACGTGAATCCGTTCTTTATCCACTCACCATCCTACCATATATGGGCATTCTAACCCCTGTGTCACCAATAAGTAGAGAATCCTGACAATGTAAAACTCTGCCCCAATCCTCATGATGTTGTTATACCGAATAGTCCATCTCATGCACTACAAAATTAAACTCCTGAAGATGCAATCCAATCCTCATGAAATTGAACCCTTGTCTACCTATGCCTCCCTTGATCTCCTCCAGTTGATCACCCTACAACACCATTGAAGTTCCCCACACCATCAATTAATCAGTAAAACCAAATGGAAGATCTGCATGACCCTCCCCTATAGAAACCAGCTTACCCGTAGGGGTAGTTGAACTGCTTAGCCTTGTTATGTGAGAATCTCCTACCCCTCAGAGAAGGAACCTATCTTGCTAACATCATAACACTCTAGTCACGAATGAATGCCTAGCTTGCTCGTACCATAACCTCCTCTCCCATAACTCTTGGCCATAATCTATGTGACGATGGAGGCTAGGCGAATTTTGCTAGAGAGACTCAACAGTGTGAGTGCCTATCTCTTCATGGCTAGCTCAAATCCTGACCAATAATCTACCTTTTCCTATAGTGAAGACTTCAGTGATTTCCCATGTGTCTGCCTATGAATGAATCAGTTGTTTTTTATCTCGACCATGCTCACTGAGGAGTGGAGCATCCCACTAATCTATTGGATACCTAGATCCCATAACCATACTAGAGGTCCACAAATCCCAATACTCTCTGGTTGTCACTATGATATGCTGCCTTGCTTGGACCTCTTTGTGCCCTATCTCTACCTCCTGTAGGTATCAAATAGCTAGGAAATGAGCATCAAGAACTCGTGCCACAAATATCCAGTTATTTGAGGTCCTAGTGATGTGCTAGGGTACTGCCATAATCCTAGGCATCATCCTGCGAACAAGGACTATTTTCCTCTACACCTCATATTCCCCTGACACCTCAAGCTGTCCAACTAAAAAGGAACCATGTAACTCCCTCTCGGTCACCTCCCCAAGTGCGAACCTAGGGGTGGAACATATGCTGCCTTGAAAATCAACCGTGCCATCCCTCAGTCTGTAACCGTCAACTCGTGCACCTACCAAGTGTCTCAACTGGAGAGTCTCCTCTCGGCCCATGACATGTTGTGCCTCATCCAAGTGCCTAGGATGAGTTCACCATGCCCTGTTGCGTGAATGGAGAGTGTCAAAGTAAAACAACCAAACTCTTTGCAACTGTAAACAACACTAGAGGGTGATGGGTGGGTATGTACCAAAGAGTATGACCAAGAGTCTATCAGAATGCTCTAGAGTAATCCTATGGACGAGGCTCTCCTTGCCTCAGATCTATTGATAACTCCCTCAAGGCCTGGCCCCCACCAAAAATGATGTCCCCAAATCATGGAAAATGTCCTCATTAGTCCTAGGTGAGTTGTGTCTAATGGTACACCTACTATCCCTGTGCATAAGTCTCCATGCAGGCAAAGCTCCAAGAGCCAGTTGCACCACTTCATGTGTCACTGCATACCACGAAGTACCACCGCACTCCATGAAATGCAACTGTATGTCGCAAACTATCCCTATACACCACTGGATACCCCTGACCATGACTATACTATCCTGTACCCTCTTGTGTCCTGCTAGTGTCACTGCACCTATCACTCCACACAAATCCTCAATGCGATGTGAGTCACTCCTCCTAAACCACAATGTAATCTAACATGCTATGGCATACTACCGTGTATCTCCATGCTCCTCTACACACCAATGCTCCTCACTACATAGCCCTACACACCACTCTGTGTTATGTCTTAGAATTGGGATTGTATCCATCAGGCCACATCACTCTATAAAACGTTGAACACTATGACCTGACTCTACATAGTCTTGTCTACCACTACCTACTATCATACCATCCTATAACATATTGTATCCTCCATGTGCCAAAGTGTCTTCCACTATAATAGTGACACCATCATGACATGTTGCTGTCCTATTAGGCCCTGACCCAAGTTCAGAGTTAACTAGCGAAACAAATCCCTGTACTACTGGCCCTTTTGGCAACGGTCTGCGGAGCGTGGACTAAGGTCTCACCCGATGTAGTATGGGGTGTTGCTGGAACCAGGTTTCCACACCCTTGAGATGTCTGAGGGTTTGATTTGGTCCAACTACTCATCCCTACGCACAGGTTGCTTCACGTACTTCCCTGGCCTTCGCACCCTGATATAATTGCCTTTGCACAACCCTATGGGCTACGAGGCTTCTGCACTGGTAGAGTAGTGGTCTACACTATTTCTCTAAGTCACACCTAAGATATTACCTATATTCCTTCACCAGTCAGTTATCTTCACATAAATAGAGGCCTTGTGCTATATTTATTTATACAACACACACATATAAGATCGTGCAACAAATAAACAATACACTTGCAATTTATACTCAATAATATAGTTAAACAGGAAAAGATAAACATAAATATGGTAAACTTCTTTGTATTAATTTTTCCAATGGTTAGAGACTCAACCTGCCCTATGCAATGAGCTATAGGCATCCGCGCACTCAGCTACAGACTGCTAGGACTCTGCGTGCTCACCTGTAGAGCCTTCTCCTACTCGACAACCTTAAGACATCCTTTACACTTCGACTCAATCTCTTAGACTCATCATGCATCTTTTCTCTCTTCTTGCCATATCCTCTCTTCTAAACTTACAGCCTCGCTTGATTTATACAATCCCATCGTCCATGGACCATGGGTAGGTCTATCAAGCCAACATTATATTACAAGAACAAGGGCGAAAAACCCTGTGACTGTATTATGAGCTCGCGCTCTGCACCCACAAATCAAGGAGTCTTTAGAATGTAATTGGTCAAAACTTGGGCTTTAAGCCCCAAAACATGCCTTGGGGGGATTCCATGCCCAACACATGCATCATATCCCCTCGTCCATCGTTGTAGACCTGAGCACCCTAACTCCACTCCTACTAGGAGGGATATATCTGTTGTGTTGATCGCCTCTGACCCCTGAGTCCTAAACCTCAATGGGAGATTATCGTCTCCATCGAATATTCGGTCTGGTTGCCTACCTAGGCCACCTTCTCAAACTAGATCCTACCAGAGAATTTTAATCATCGTCCAGCCCCATGCGCAACCAACATGCAAAAACAGCAAATAGATTATTCTCACAATCTACCTCGTCACTAGTGTCAACTTGAGCTCCCTTAAGGAATGCATGCACTGAAGCATGGGGTTGATGACCACATCAATTCCATAGCCATCTCGCATGTATGATATCAAATAGGAAGCCCCACCTAGATCCCAATGCGAACTTAGCCCTCAAACACCCTCAATGTCTTAGAGTTGCCACTGATCTTTACTACGAACTGTGATTGTCTTCATTTGTGTAACCCACTCCACTAGGTACTAAGTCAAAATATCTCGCCATCCAACCCTAAGAGAGTGGTCGAATGGACAAACTCTAGCACATAGAACAAGCCCAACATGCGGATGTTGCATCTTGTGAAACTATATCGTCTCATCCCACTACCCAGGTCAGCACATCAGAGCTGACTATGTAGCTTCGTATCTCTCCCTTCAATGGCCAAAGGTGACCCAACAATACTGCTAACCTAGTCACCCACTTTGGTATGTCTAGACAACTCCACCTCTCTCAATCCAATGTGTAAGGATGGGCTGATAACGCGATAGATCCTGTCAGTGTGCCTCTAAAGTGAACTGTCCTGAAATCCCAACGTGTGGTCTCTATGTTAGCCCTCATCAATGGCTAGGCCAACAGATGGCTACACATCCTCCTCCATGACGTGCTAGACATGAGCCTTCCGCTGCTCCTAAATAAACAACCCAATATGCATGATATGCTCACCAGTCAGCTGTAGGTGACTGTGGTCTAGCACTCCATCATAGATCTGGAGGCCTCTGTACCTATTGGGTCCTCAACAATAGTGGAGTTGTCTTTCGGTGCCTCACCAACCTGTTGTGTATTGTTATCACTTAAGAACTCGGTCACAACCCCAAATACCTCATCAATGGATGACCCCTCATCAATTGGTGTATGCTCAACTATCTCTTGGCCAACCATGGCCCCTTCAACTACTCTTTCATCTTTTTTCTTAATACTTCTCATCATCCCTACAAAATCCCATTGAATATCCATTGGTTTGTGCATACCCCTTAGTTCACAGAATTCCCAAAAAGAGAGGGATGCCTGAATGCCATGACCCAATGATTGGTATGCCCTCCAGTTTCCCCCCAATAACTCCACATCAGTAGCAATCATTTCCGGATTCCCAACTAAGGAATGAGTCAACTTCTTCCCCACACCAATCATCATTTGTTGTATCCTCACCACCTCATTCTAGGTGACCACCATGTTGTCTGATTCTAACATTTGCCACAGGCTAATCCAAGATTATGGCTTTGTACCATTGCAATATTCCTGAGGAGGAATTTATGTGATAAACCAATTAAACAAACAGTGCAAGAGTCGAAAATTAAAAACATTTAGCGAACACCCATGAAACATTGTGATACTAGAACTATTCAGCCATATATTTATGAAATATGAGAGAATGAGTACAATATATAAATGGAGTAGCACACCTGGGCTTGTATTAAAAACAATTTGGACCAAACCCAGGTGGTAGAATAGCTAGAAAGATGGTTCTTCAACTGAGGCTCTACTATGCTTTACGTTGTGTGAATAAATTGATCATCTGCTGACTTCGGCCTACTAGAAAGTGCCCGAAATTGTCCAGAAAATTCTTCCCTTTTAGCCATAGACTCCTTCGACAAAACCCAGAAAAACCTAAAAGGAAATTTCTCTGATTTTCACTTTGGATTTTCGGCCTCTTAGGAGGTGCTCTCTTACTACAGCTGCTGACTTTCAGCATATCGGAAAGTGCCCAAAAACTACCTAGAAATTTTTTCCCCTTTAGCCTTACACTCCTTGGACAAAAACCATAAAAACCCATAAGGGAATTTCTCTGATTTTGACTTTGGATTTTTAGCCTCTTGGGGTTTTGCTTCCACCTATTGTGCCTTAATCTCTAAGGAACAAAGAAACAAGATTTATAGAAGGATTTATAAGTGCATACTCTTGGGGTATTGAAATTCCACCATGGAATATATTCTTTATGATTAGGTAGAAATTATTTTTATTCTTTCCAAATATATAATTTTTCTTGAATAGTTTGGGGCTAAGAATAATTTTAAGCGACAACTTTTTTAATTGGATAGATTACCTCATGTAACTACATATCGTGAGTTTGATAATAAAAAAAATACATATTAAAAGTGGGATCCCTATATTGGATTAATATATGAAATCTCCTTTTGAAGAACTATATCCCCCTCATGAAGTTCTAACCACTTAATAAGACCACGAAATCCTTTGAATGATTTGAATGATAAGCCAAGAAGTTTTGGAATCTTGATGAAACACCATATCAATTACTGTAACAACTTGAAGCATATCATAAATTCACACAAAAATGGATCTATAAAACATTTGCATGTCTTCATCCTAATGAGGTCAAAAAGACAGGAATGAAAGATTCCACTATATCAAATGGAGGTAATGTATATATTTATAATTTAGTTGATGTAAATTATATGGATGTTTCATATGATTTTTAATTGAACTTATCTACTAGGTTTGAACCAAATTGCTTGTAACATTCTACTTCCCACGATAAGATGAAAGAATAAATGTAGAAGGAAGATGATTCTCTCATCAAGAATGTGACATGGAAGTTGGTGGACCCTCCATTAAAATCAACAAATTGGATGTGAGTGGATCTACATGAAGAGGTATAAAAAAGATGAGTCACTTTACAAGCACAAGTAAAGGCTCATGGAAAAAGGATTTGCATAAAACGAAGGAATTCACTTTGAGGAGACTCCTTCTCCCACAATAAAATGGGTCACTTCCCACGCTCTCTTTTTGTAATTGGTACAAAATGGATGCAAAGTAAATCAATGGATGTGAAAATTTCTTTCTTGAATGGATATTTTAAAGAGAATGTATTCATGTCCCAACCAAAAGCTTTTGTTGTTAAGGGACATTAACAAAAAGTGAAAAATCTCATTAAATACTTATATGGTTTGAAACACGCATCACGAGCATGGTATAAAAATTTAACTAAGCATCTTGTAAACTTGAATTTCAAACACTTTAATTTTGATGACGCAACTATATTCGTTAATGATGTGGTAAAAATATCATATATCTTATAGTGTATGTAGATGACTTGTTGATCATACCAGGGATAATGGAAATATATATTTCATCCATAAAGAAAGAATTGAAGAAGGGATTTCAGATGAAAGATTTGGTAGATCTTCTATACCTTTTTACATTGGAATGAATCAACATCCAAAGTATATATTTATGTTCCAAAAGAAGTACATTTTATAATTGTTGAACACGTTTGGCACCACTGAATATAACCCTCTTTCTAATCCAATGGAAAATAATTTAAAGTTCACATCAACAAAAGGAAATGGAATGGAGGATACAACCAGGTGTTGAAAGTGTGTGCTATGAATCCAGCTCAAGAAAAGATAGAAAAGATAGATCAATGCCTTAGAATTTAGCCTCTTCGAGGGGGAAACCTCCTTTACATTACATAAATGAACAATTCTTGGATGATTCAAATGAAAAAACCTCCTTTCTATATATAGGAGTCTACGGAGTCACAATATAACCCAACTAACCTAACAATAATAATATAAAGCCACAAAAATAGCAATAGAGGGATTCTATGGGGCACAGTAATAACAATATGGGGATAATAGGGGCACAACAATATTAATAAGTGGTGCAACTACAATAGTAATGGGGTAATTACTATTATTATAGCGACCCAACATGCCCCTGTCCTTCAAAAAAAGTGTTTTCCTCAACACATGAGTAGTTTTGGATGCTTCTATATAAAATTCTCATCCTCCCATGTGGAATCTTCAGCGGATAAGTTCTTCCACTTGATAAGATACTCTGAAATTGATCGATTTTGTAGCTGTCGAGTTCTTGTTTTTGTGACTGTTTCCAGTTCCAATATAATTTTTCCTTCATCGTCAAGTTCTGGAAATATTGTTTGAACTGGGAGCTTGTCGCCTGTAACCTTCTTTAAACATGAAACATGGAAAACTGGGTGCAATCGAGAAGCTGCAAGAAGCTCCAATTTGTATGCCATAG
>APFE030763263.1:353-32643 GCA_000404065.3 Pinus taeda | reverse complement strand
AATGGCGGTTCACCAAGAAAATCAACGCGAATGAGTTTTTGAAACTCAAAGGCATTTCCAAAATCTAGTCTAACATCACTACCATATGACTTCTGAAAGTTAAGATCCTCGAGGTAGTCACAGGTTTGCAAACCATCATACCAAATCTTTTCAGAATCTTTACAACATATTTTCCTTGAGATAGGAAAATTTCCCTTGGCTTCTGCCACACTTCAAGTCCTTGGTTCTTCATTTCAAATTTAGAAGCCAACTCCCTCTTACATTTGAGAATGAGAGGGTCTGTGCTTGTTAGAAAGAGGTCATCCACATACAAAACCAGTATGAGAGGTTTGTCATCTTCAACCTTAAAGTAAAGGTTAGGATTGGCTTCACTCCTAGTGAATCCCAGCTTCATCAAGTAGTTATCGATCCTCTTGTACCATGCTCGGGGTGCTTGCTTTAGCCCATAAGGAGCCTTCTTTAACCTGCATACATGAGATTATAAATCTCAAATCCTTCATGTTGCACCACGCAGACCTCTTCTTTGATCGAACCATGAAATAATGCGGTCTTGACATCCATCTAATGTAGGTTCCATCCTTGTGAAGCAGCAAGGGATACGATTGAGTGAATGGTCGTATATCTGGCAACAGGTGCAAATATCTCATCATAGTCTATACCTTCCTTCTAGGAGAAACCACGAGCAACAAAATAAGCCTTATACTTTTCCATACTTCCATGTGTTGCATGCTTTATCCTGTAAAGCCATTTGGAAGTAACAACTGTCTTGTCTTGGGGTCTGGGAACTACTTCCCAGATATCATTCTTCATAATAGACTCATATTCTTCAATCATAGAATCCTTCCATACTTGATGCTTGACGGCATCTGAGAATGATGAAGGCTCATTTTGTATGATCGTGCTCATGATGATCGGGTATCCCTAATACCTGTTAGGTTTCTTACTTTCACAAAAGGTTTCTCGGGGTGTAGTGTGTCTTTTAGCATCATCAAGTATCCCCCATAAGCCATGTAGGCCTCTTCCTAGAAGAGGAAGCCTCAAGTGGATAAATAGGATCCATGGGTTCCTCCACTTCAAGCATTGTTACATCATCTACCCACAGAGACAGCTTCCACAATCGTATGGTTCTCCCTTTCCGCCACACCATTATGCTTAGGAGTATGTGGTGTAGTAGTCTCCCTCTTAATGCCAGCCTCAGATATGCCTGAGTGAGCCAACTGTAATATATCGAAGGTCTTGCTTTGGCTTGAGGGGAATGGTCCCCTTTTGAGCTTTCCTTATACACCTTCTTTCTCTACTAGGAATTTGGGCATCCCTATCACCATTTGTCTTACACCGAGTAGAGCTTTATAATGAAGCGGGGCAAACCTCTGATGCCAAAGTTTGGACTGAAGAGATGTGTCATAAGACATGACACCTAGCAGACTTCCATTGACCTGATATAATGAGTCAACATGAAACCCAAGAGTAAAGGCATCTTTAACATTGTTTTTCCATATACGTACCTTGCCATCGCTGAAGGTTACCTTGTAGCCTTTGTCTTCCGTTTCTGAGATGGACACCAGGTTCTTTTGAGGTCAGGTGCATTTAATACATCCTGGAATTTCTAGCCTTCTTGAATGGTTGTCCTCTTCCTTGATTCCCAGCTCTCCTCTTACCTTTGCTATTGAATTTGTCATTCCTTTTATTGCCATCAAATGGATTTTGATCATCGTCCTCGTGTGAGCCCTTTCTATCAGGGCACTCCCTTCCATAGTGACCTGCTTTATTGTAGATGTAACATCGTCCTTTTCTTCCACCCTTAGGTCCAGCCTTTCCTTTTGATTTAGTCCCGGAATTATTTCTTTTCTTAGCATGAGAAGAAAAGGCAGCAGGAGGACCTTTAGGCATGGGCATTTCTTGCTCTTCTACCCTTGTTTCTTCTTGAATGCATCTAGCCATTAATTCCTTGAAACCATGAACTACGTTATTGTTCATAAGAGTAGTCCTGAACACGTACCATTCGAATGGTAATCCTCCAAGAGTTGCGAGTGCCATTTCCCTGTCAGTAATAGTTTCCCCAATAGATAGGAGATCATTCTTGATCTCAATGATTCTTAAGAAGTATGCTTGCATACTCTCATCTTTACCCTTCTTGATTTCCCTCAGCTTATTTCCTTGGAGGTGTCCAGTTCAGAGATGTAGGCCACCAAGTGCTTGTCGATAGAATCCCGGATGATCTTCTTTGTTTTGACTTCTCCATTTTTCCATTTGTTCTAGGCAGCAGCGAATGCATTTGATGGAGGCTCAACAATATTGCCTCTTACATGGTCCAGCGCTCCTTGATCTTCTAGGGTTAGATCGATAGACATCTTCCATCCGTGATAGTCAACTTTCTCACAGATCTTTTCTTCGGCAGGAAAGAGTGTTGAGGACTCCATAGTTCTTTTAGGATAGCCTTGCCAATATTTTCTTCGGTGATTTCTCTTGCTCTTGCTCGGGCTTTGTCTTCACCTCAGCTCTAATACCATGTTAATTTATGGTTTGTTCTATGCTTATAACAATTTACTTCTTTTCCTTATTATATTCCACAGATTAGCAATCACATGTACATAAAATAAAGTGCAGATAGAACATTAAACAATCGACAGAAAACAAGCCAAGACAAGAGACACAAGATGTCGCTGCTAGCCAAGGAAAAACCCCACAATGTGTTGGGAAACCCTTTGATCAAATATTATTTTATCTTCAATAATTCAGCAGAGAGAAATAGTATAATAAATCTGATTTATATCAGCAGTAGCAAACCCTAGATCAGCAGCATCAGCGTTAGCGGCTTCATCATCAAAACTAGGGCAGTCAATATCTCACAAGCTGACTGTCGGATCGGCTTGATTCCACCACCAAAAGTTGCAACCTTCAGAGGAGGTTCATATGAACCTACAACGTAGTTCAAATGAGGATATCTTCTGGTCCACGCAGGTCAAACTTCACTTCTGCAGTTGCAACTTCAGTTCCAGCAGCTTCCTTCAAACTAGGGCAGTCGATATCTCGCAAACCGTCTGTCGGATCGACTTGATTCCACCACCAAAATTCGCAGCCTTCAAAGGAGGTTCAGATGAACCTACAACATAGTTCAAATGAGGAGATCTTCTAGTCCACGTAGGTCAAACTTCACTTCTGCAGTTGCAGCTTCAGTTTCAATAGCTTCCTTCAAACTAGGGAAATCAATATCTCGCAAACCGTCCATCGAATCGACTTGATTCCACCACCAAACATTGCAGCCCTTAGAGGAGGTTCAAATGAACCTACAACATAGATCAGAAGAGGAGGTTTGATGGTCCACGCTGGTCAAAGTTTGGATCTGCAATTGCAGCTTCAGTTTCAGCAGCTTCCTTCAAACTAGGGCAATCGATATCTCGCAAACCGTCCATTGAATCGACTTGATTCCACCACCAAACTTTGCAGCCTTTAGAGGAGGTTTGATGGTCCACGTTGGTCAAAGTTTGGATCTGCAGTTGCAACTTCAGTTTCAGCAGCTTCCGGCTTCACATGTGTGAGAGAGAGACCCTTTTCTGCACAGTAGAGAGAGAGAGATGTGATGAGATGACTGAGTGCAAATGAGGAAAAGTCATCCTGTATTTATACACAACGTTTATGTTTGAATAGATGCGACTGCTGGGCTTCTGAGCCTACATGAGTTGTAAGCCAGCTTGATAATAATTCCATAATCAAAATAAATTCATATCACCATGAATACTTATCGGAATCGGATGATCCTTAGATCAATCCTACACCTCTCAATGAGAGGAATCTAATAAAAATACTATTATCCATGAATAATATGACCCACATGAAGTTTGGCCCTAGTTGCCAATTTAACAATTATGACCCCTTAGACTCCTATATATAGAAAGGAGGTCTTGTCATTTGTATCATCCAAGAATTGTTCATTTGTGTA
This sequence comes from Pinus taeda, assembly GCA_000404065.3. Classification (NCBI taxonomy): domain Eukaryota; kingdom Viridiplantae; phylum Streptophyta; class Pinopsida; order Pinales; family Pinaceae; genus Pinus; species Pinus taeda. The sequence continues at coordinate 28,703 of APFE030763263.1, read as the reverse complement.
ATGTAAAGGAGGTTGCCCCCTCGAAGAGGCCTATTTTGAAGGCATTTATTTATCTTTTCTATCTTTTTGTGAGATGGTTTCATAACAATCCTCCTTTATGGCATGTATTCGTTTCTCCTCCTATATATATGTGTCTCATTCTTTCTCCCCTCGCTACTTGTGCATTATGAAAGAAGAATTTTAACTTGAAAGAGAGTTGGAGAGAGTTGAAGAAGATTGTGAGAAAGAAACTTAAAGAGTAAGAGTGGAACTCGGTGAGCCAAGGTTGATTAAGTGCTTCAATGTTTCATTGTTGATTCAGTTGAAGGGAAGGTTGATTTTTTTGTGCATTCGTCGCTGCTACCAGTGATCTTCACACTACAACTTGTTCAAATTTGGGTGAACTTACTTATTCTCTTGATCTCTCATTATACTTTGTATTTATGTTGAACAATTGCTTTCTAAAAAAATAATAATATGGTTGGCTTTTCCCTTTGTGGGTTTTTCCCTAGTCATTGGACCTAAATTATTTGTGTCTCATTCTGTTCTTGGTTTTCTTCTATTGTGCATTTGATTTATGTTCTATCTGCAATTGCTTATATAATATTGCAACATACAGAAGTTTTGTAATAAGTGATTGTTATAGCATAAAACATCATAATTTCAACATGGTATTAGAGCTTTGTTGAAGACAAGTCCAAGAAGATAAGAGATGTGATTCCTTTCTTGTTGCTGAAATCTTATTTGTTGCTCCTTATTTACTACCAAAATTTACTGTTAAATTTTTAATGTTGAATTTTACTGCTAAAATTTTACTACTACCGTTCTTCCAAGATTTCAAGGAACCCAAGATATGATAGTAATTTTGTACATAGTAATTAAGGTGTTGTGTGTGTTTAATAGTTGTGGTTTTGGAACTTGTTGATGCATGCAAAAGCAAAGAGTAGTTTTACTTATGTTTATGCATGTCTAAGAAAGTGTTGTCTTGAAAAGAAGTATAATGCATGGAAGGTTATGAAAGAATAACTTATAGAAATTGAATGTTGAATATAGGGTGATTTTGACTCTTTCACATTATATAAGAAAGATCATAATTTTATGGATTTTGGTAATTTTGATATTATAGTTTACTAACAATAATGATTGTACGTAAGAATCATAACTTTCGCAAAAGATGGAAAGATAGTTTTCTAAACTAACCTCTTTTGCAGTGATCAAATATGGATTATAACTAATATCATTACAGGAAATGAATTCAATATGTATAATTTTATATGTCTTCACTCTAGGATTAAGATTTAAAGATATTTATAAAATCAATGAAAGAGTTATCCATGCATTGATTCATGATAAGTAATCATCAATATAAATTGTGGCACCGAAAGTTCACTCATATTCATTATAAAGAATCACCTCATGTGAGAAATATGGCTTTTGAAATGCTCGAGATTAGAGTGGAACATGATGGAGTTTTCCAAGTGGTGTTCAAGAAGATGCATTTATTTTTCCAATTACATATGACTGATGGAAAATGGTAACTTATAGAGGTTGAATCAAGAGGGAGCTAACAACTTCCTTCAACCCCATTAAAATATAAGTATTTTCAAGTCTTATGTTGTTTCTTTGTGTCGTTGCTCTTGTTTAGACTTATCTTTATAGATCATTGGTTATTCTTCCTGCATGAGTATTTGAATGATTCTTTCACTAACTCCTTAATGAGGATGTGATCAAGAAAAGAAAATCTTGAAAATCATCAGGGTGCAGAATAGTGTGGAAAGAGTAAACTCTAAAAGGAATTTGGTGCAAGTATAATGAAGGAGCCACTCTCACATCTAGAAAAGAAATAAAGACTTGCCTCATCACCAGGTATACTTTCATTATGTTTTTCTACTTTTATACTATTTTCGTTGCTCTTGTTTTGGGATCAACAGGTGCATTTGATGAATGTGAGAACCAAGTGCTTTGTATCGATATTGAGGAAGATGTTGAGCCATCTCATGACTTGAGTGGACATGAAATGGACAAGATCTCAAGACTTATACAAGGAAGTTGGAATCAAGAAAGAGACCATTGTACCATATAAACCAAAACAAAATAGGCACTTAAGGATATTTGACTACCTTATCTACTTTCATGTGCCAAAAGAAAAGAGTAACAAGTTGGAAGCTTCAAACAAGATGATGCCTTGGATGCACAAGAAGATCCCCAAACTTGAGCCTGATCTTGTTGATGAACCCATGGATCCCATGGACTCCTTGGATCCTTGTCCATGTGTTAAAAAGAGATGATTATGGCTTCATGATACTTTATAGGATGTTGATAGACATGCTACTCCCCAAGGAACTTTCAGAGAAAGCAAGAAACCATGTCGGTTCCAGGGATACATGGTAGCCATGAGCAAAATTATTCGGGTTGAACCATGCACTTTTGAAGAAGTAGTGAAAGATCAAGTATGGAAATATGCAATGGTCGAAGATCATGAGTCCATCATACATAATAATGTACGGGAAGTAGTTCCAAGACCCAAAGACTGAAGAAAGTTCTCTATGGATTGAAGCAAGCCCCAAAGAGCTCAGTATGCCCACATTGATAGCTTCTTGATGAAGCTTGGTTTTACCAAAAGTAATGATGATCCAAATATCTACTTCAAAACGATCCAAGGTATGTCTTTAATTTTGGTATTATATATTAATGACGTATTCTTGACAAGTGGATAACCTCTTACACTCCACTATAAGCGGGAGTTAGCTTTTGAGTTTGAAAGGAAATATCTTCATTTGATGCACTACTTTCTGGGCCTAGAGGTATGGCAAGAGACTTGGTATGATTTTCCTTTCTCAAGGAAAATATGTTGTCACTACTAGAAAGATTTGGTACAACAAAATGCAAGTCCATGAATTCTCCAATGGAAATGAATTTTTAGAAGTTATGTGTTGAAGTTGCAGGCTTTGATTTGTGTTGAAAATGCAACAAGAAAATCCTAACTTAATTTTGTCCTTGAATCAAATTAGGAATAAAATTGTAATTCCACATCACAAGACAACTTGTATGAGTTAACCAAGTTAAATTGACTTAGTTGGCTCAGTTAATTCAAGTTGAGGGTCTAACTAGAGTCATGTCGAGTGTCTCCTACATTATAGGAGCCCTGGTTGAGTTTATTTTGAGTTGTAATTAATTAATTTAGTTTAACTGAGTTAAAGTCAGTTAAACTATTTCTAACTGATGGAGGAACTAGTAGGAGGTCAAACATTGGAGTGTTATTTCATGTGTTCAACTGGTTAACTGATGATTCACTCATAAATAACTCATGCATGTCATATCTGAGAGTTCAGGGTCAATGTACTATCAGTTGTATAACCATCCAAATTGTACAGGTGGTGCATGTAGCTAGAGGAAGTTCTATGAGGATTGTGCAATTCATATTGAGGAATTCCCCTAATTAATATGGGGTTGATTCCTAAGGAAACAATGCAAGGAAGTAGGAACTTGGGAAAGCAAAAATTTGGTTAAGTACTGGCCTAGGCTTGTCTAGGAAGTTGTGAGACAAATAGAGATAGTGCAAAGGTTGCTCAGGCTTGAGCAAAGCATTGTAATCTTCTCATATTTTCTGACTAATACAATATACAGATAGCAGGGGTTTTTAGTTGTGGATTTCCCTAGGAAATCGTTGTGTAATGTGTTGATTGAATTATTTCTCATGTATGCTTCGTTATTTCATGATCTTTTAATTACAATTAGCAGTTTGAATCTACAAGGAATTTCTATAATTTGGCCAAATCCTTTCGAGTACCAACAACTGATTGGGGCTCTAATATTCTTAGTGAACACTAGACTAGACATATGTTTTGCGGTTAATACTCTGAGCCAAATATATGATTAAGCCATCACATTCACATTGGATTACTGCAAAGCATGTATTGAGATACCTACATGGGAACATCAATCTTGGATTGAGATATATTGTCGAAGATGTAAGACTACATGGGTACTCTGATGCTGATTAGGTTGGTAACTTTGTTGATAGAAAAAACACATAGGGATGTTGCTTTAGCTTGGGATATGCCATGATATCCTGTATGAGCAGAAAATAGAAGTTTGTAGCCCTTAACATGGTTGAATTCAAGTACATTGCCATTAGCATGGCTAGTTGTGAGGCAATATGGCTGAGGAAGTTGTTTAGAGAGTTGTTTGAACATGTGATAGCTGTGATAGTAATATATTGTGACAATAAGAGTGGGATTTGACTTGCAGAAAATCTCATGTTCCATGACAAGTCCAAGCACCTTGAGATCAAATATCACTATATCTGGGATATGGTGTAGAGAGGAGCAGTGATGCTCCATCATATTGTGACTGATGATTAGATAACTAACATACTCACCAAGCCTTTACCAAAAGGGAAGTTCTTGGTATTCAAAGAGAAACTTAGACTAATATATGTAACCCAATATTCTCTCAATGTCATGCACTATGACCAGGACTAACAATCATAAGCGTAGTGAAGGCACTGATGAGAGGAGCAGTCATGGCTAATTGAGAACACTAAGCTATGATCTTCCCCCCTATTTGATCTCCTAGGTAGGGAATAGAGACAAGAGAGCTCTTGGGTTTGAGGGAACTCTTAATTATAGGTTGTGGGTGATCCTTGTCATGTGTTGACAAGTGGTAATCCTCCCCTACCATCTAGTCTGGGACTTATCAGAGTATACCCCAGTGTGCATCTTACCCACAAGTTGGGCTTTGTCAGGATTGCCATCCATCTGGCCAATGGATGAGGAGAGACTTGAGTGCGTGTGATCCTTACCTCTGGTAAGTTGGGTGTCCCCCCAAGGTCTGTGGATGCAGGTGTTCTACCACTTGATTCTCGGGGGTCAAGGTGGGAAGATCATCGAACAATAAGATAGAGTGTGATCCTTACCTCTCATGGTAAGTGGTATCCTACCTATTGTCGATCAGACATATATTTAGGTTGGTAGATCCGTATTGTCTGTGGATATAGGGTGGTAGCTAAAACTTCCCTATGATGATTCTTCTTCATTAGAGTGAGACATCATTGTTCCAGATGATACACAGCAGAGATGAACATAGATGAGCAAAGAAAGAAAATATATTTTGTTGCAGAAATAAATTCCTCCCTCACAGAGAGGGAGCATTGAAAATTTCGCAGCTCGAGGATGAATTTCTAAAAATAGAAAGTCTAAAAATAAAAAATCTCAATTATGAATTTCCAAAAATAGTAAATCACGTTGCATCAATTGGTAATAAAGTATTGTTGATGGAAAATCCATTTTGACCATCAATCAATCCTAATAGTTCAATTTCGACTTAATCATCAATATTATCATTATTATTATTATTATATTATATTATTAAAAAGAAATTCAAGTCACTCAATCACGGCTCTCAATAATGTTCTCTTACTCTCATTATTAGCATGGCATATTCCTCTTACACTCTCATTAATTCTCTTACACTCTCTTACATTCAATAAAAGCTCGTCATAAAAGATTCATCTTACACTCTCATTAAAGCATTTCATGAAATATTCCTCTTACGCACTCTTTAATGCATATGTTACACTCTCCTTCTTAATGGCATAAGTTACAAAGGCATGTGTACATTCTTAATGGCATGAATTACATTTTTTAAATGGGCATGTGTTACTCTCCTTCTTGGCATATGATTTACTCCCCCTTTATGGCATGGATTCGTTGTTCCTCATGTGTGTGCATGTGTGTGTGTCTCATTCTTTCTCCCCTCACTACTTATCCATTGTAAAAGAAGAATTCAAACTGGAGAGAGAGTTGAAGAATATTGTGAGAGAGAGACTTGGAGAATAAGAACATAACTTGGTGAGCCAAATTTGATTCAGTATTTTAGTGTTTCAATGTTGATTCATTTGAAGGGAAGGTTCATTCAATGTGTGCATTTGCTGCTACTACCAATGATCTTCATGATATAGCTTGTTCAGATTTGGGTGAACTTACTCATTCTCTTTAACTCTCATTGTACTTCGTATCTTTGTTGAACAATTGACTTCTAATAGAAGAAAATTTTGGTTGGGTTTTCCCCTTGTGGGTTTTTCCCTGGTCATTGGACCTAAATTCTCTGTGTCTCATTTTGTTCTTGGTTGTTTTCTATTGTGAGTTGACTTATGTTTTATCTACAATTGTTTATCTAATATTGTAACATAAAGAAGTTTTGTAATAAGTGATTGTGACATCATAGAACATCAGAATTTCAACACTCAAACACCCTATTTTCTATGAATTTTTTTCTCATTCAAAAGTAAAATCATTTACATGAATTTTTCTCTCCAAAAGGAAATCATTTATAATTAATATCAATTTTTAGAGACAGCAAGAGCGAGAGGGGTTATTCTTTTCCCTAATGAACAAACAGAGACAAAATACATTTGGGGTTTGGGTATTGCATCCAATAACCAAGTTGAACATTTAGCACTTTGGCAGGGCCTAGAAAATGCATTGATAAGGAACATTACCAAACTAAAAATATTTGGAGATTCAATGATTGTCATATGTTGGTTTTGGAAAGCTAAAGGATCACAAAGCACATGTTTTCCTTCAATTCTTCAACGATTTTTTTTACAAACAATGCAAATTGAGTTCTTCCATGTCTTGAGACAGTTCAACACAATAGTTGATTCCATGGCTAATGAAGGAGCTACTTTGGAGCAAGGCAAGCTAGTATTGGACTAGGGATTGAATTTTAATTCTCCTATCTCCTGAACATAAATTCATAATGAACTTTGAACAAGCCTTAAAGGTGGACCCCTGTCACATCATATATTGTGTCCTCAGTTCAAATGTCAGTGCAAACGGGTAAGGGAAGGTCACCGAAATTAATAACAAAGCCATGCAATTTAAAGGGAATTAATCCCCATCTAAATCACCTTAACAGTTGCAAATTAGAAGTAATGGGTGGCATTTACAAGTGGCATCATATGTCAAATATCAAAGTGCAGGACAATACTATATCAGTGTTGAAATCCTTGGTGATGGAAAAGCATTCAATTATTTGCAGGATGTTGTTAATTCTCCTATCCCTCTGTATCTCTTGCATGATAATTCTTAGAGTTCATCAATTCACAAATGTGAATATGGAAACCTGATATATCATTGGCACAGGGTGGCAGTACAAAAGGAGTCAAGATTATTTAAGGAGTGTAGCTACACATATGAGGTGGTTGAGGATACACTTATGTGACCATAAGTGGTTTTCTTTCATTGCAATTTTCATTTTGAAGCATCATCACTCTGTTATGGCAGTTTTGTGTGGTTAGTCTTAGGATGTTGAGCAACTCAATTCAACGATTTGTTGGCACACTTGACTGATTCTATCGAAGTATTGTTGGTCACTCTCCAACACGAGAAAGATGTAGAGGAAAATGTGTGAAAGTCCATCCAACTTCACATGGATATAAAAAAAGAGATACTTTGAAGCAAATTGGTGCAGCTCCAGATGGAGGTTCAGACTGATTGTCAGTGTTAAATTCTCAGGTAATGGACCTGGAGGAAAATTCCACTAGGGTTGATTTGTTCAATGAAGAAGTGGACCAGACCAACGTGGAACTTGCAAAGAAAAAGGCCCAATGTGAGCACGTGGCCGAAACATCGGGATAAACTTGAATTTTTGTCACGGCACGTTGATATGTTCCTCTCTAGTCTTGTTAGGAGTTCTGTCGAGTCTATAGCATAGGTGTTTAGAATAAGGGGGAAAAGTTGTCATAAGCACAAAATTTCAATGTTTTGGTTTTCTAATAGCAGTGAAATTTTGGAGCAGGAAGATTGTTTTAAGGATACTAGCCCATAAACTAGTTTTTTTTATCCAATACTAATGAGTTCTTGTTCCTTTAAAATAATAATAATAATTAATATCAATTTTTATTATATTTTATTTAGAAGCATATTAATTAATTCAAGGAAATGAATTCTTAGAGACAAACAAATATATTATATTACAAGACATTAATATAGTTTGATTTAGTCCCCAATTGGGCTGCGAGCTGGCTCTAGTGGGCTTGTACGCTCAAAGATTAATGTGGCTCATTAAGAGTGTCATGGCCACCCTCCACATGCAGCAAGCACATGGAGCGGTAGCAGCAAGCATGGGAGGGTTAATGCATGAGGGTGGAAGCATGTTAAGGACATTTGGAGAGGGAAATACTCTATTTGGATTGTTGAGGAGAGCAGCGTGGGCGCTCACAATCCTGTGGAACTGGGGAATCCGAAATAGATGGAGACAGTCAGCTTCCTTAGCAATTGGTAGCGATTCCTGATATGTAATCGGTCTTAACTCTACAATTTCAGTAAGAATGGAGCAGTGAATTCAACATCAGGTTGGGGAATTGAATGAATCTAGGCCATGGGGTGACAGGTTCTGGAAGGGCCAGAGACATGGCCTCATTAGGTTCCAGGTTGGGTATGTATCCATAGTTCTTCTTGTCCCAGTGTCAGTAGAGTTCGGGATCTGATTGTCTCTCATGGGTGCATGCAAGGTCGAGATGGTATAAAGTAGGGTAGGTGGAAATTCCCCTTCCATGGGTCTAGAAGAGCTGATAGGGGGTTGGATCTGCGGAGAATTGTGGGGGATTCAAATTGCATCAACGCAGAAAGAGCAAGGGGTTCAAGGAAACCCAAATGTACCCTCTAGGGGCAGAGGGGCGAAGATAGAGAAGCCTTTTTGGTCAAGTTATGGGACAATCTGGTCATGTGGACTCGAATTTCTTGGGTTAGGAACCTCTGTTTGGATGGAATTCATCTCGGGTATTGGTGGTGGGTTTGGAATGATGTCGAGCAATTGAAGCCCGTTATGATTAATGGGGTCTCGACTCCCACAACCTGGGTACCTTGTATGGGGTCGTTTAGCAAAGGGTTCGACGAGCTATGGACTTAGTCCCACGGTCGGCTCGAATCCCCTGTCAATTCATGTTATTATGTTTGGTTGATGAAGTCAATTATTGTTGGAAAATGTTGTTATACTATTGTTGCCTTGGTACTAGTTGGCATGACCAGTTTGTTCATGCTCTGCACTGGGCAGAAGAAGGCATGTAAAAACAGTGGCACTATAATCTTGTGGTGGTATACAATTACTTGCAGTCAGTGGAGTGTATTCCTTACTCGGCTGGTATCGTTTAAATTTGAAGCAAGTTTGCAGTGTGGGTGTGACCTCTAGCAGCATCGAGCACCCAAATTGAGGCCCTGGACTAGTGGAAATCTAGGAGTGAGGGAAAAAGAAAAGCAATTAACAGGCAATGGCAACAAAATGGCTCGAGGGAAGGGAACAAAGAACAATGGCGGTGGAAGTCTAGGACAAGGGAGGCAGAGAAACGCATCCTCGTGACCGAGAAGCCAACCCAATTCTTCTAGTGGGGCGGCTGGGACGGGAGGAGAGTTCAATCTAGCCTTGCATATAATTGATGAAGCAACCCAAGCTTACCATGCCAGCAATTCCAATCTGGTTAGGCAGCTAATTACAGAGTCGGAAGAAGAAATCTGGCAGACTGTGGAGGACTTTGATCTTGACATGGATGAATGGCAAGCAATGGCCCCAAATCCAGGTCATACTCGTGGAAGAGTCACTCAATATAAGCATACGGTGCGCCTATTCTGGATGATGAAAAGAATTTTGGCGAAAGCTCTAGAAGAGTTCCCTTCTGACATGCATGCAGCCCCTCAGGGGCATTCGGATTTCACAAAAGAACTGCAAAAAAATAAGTTCCAACTGCAACAACAAAGTGGTCGACTGAGCCGAATTGAGCAGCACATCCCTTGCATACCCCACTCAGAGTTTCCTGGTTCTACTGTGAAGGACCCCGCTCCAGTGGATTCTATTGATGATGAATAGTGATAATGCACCCATGTTTTCATTTTAAATGCTTCAGTCCTATAGCTATAGACTTATTATTAGTTATGTTTATCGTTATTTAGAGAATAGGAAGTATAAAGACTCCCAGGTATATATAGCTTCGTTGGACAGACTTACTTTCTGTTTATGGATGGCATATTTTGCAGTTAGGTGGCCAACAAACCTAGTTTCCCACTGGGCAGTTTGAGGCCACTTAACTCTCATACATATAGATGTAACCTACTTTCTCTCCAAAAATTAATAGAAAGGTACCACCAAGCTTACAAATAGAAAAATATAGTTTAACTCAGATATGTAATGGAGTTAAAAAGTTGCTAAAGAAAACAATACGAAATGTGATTAAAATAGTTGTCGATTACTTTGTTACCACATATCTAATAAGATTTTGTAAAATTTCGTTAAGCAATGTTTTTATTTAATTTGAGATTTCATGTGACTAGCTTAGCACACAAAACATTGAAATAAGTTGAGATTAATATTTAAACACGCACACCAAAATAGAAAAGAAAAAACTAAAACTAAAACTAAAACCACATTATCTACAATGAATATAAGATGTACATTGTGAAACTTAATATGGGAGAACCTAGCCAAAAAGTGAGGGCAATGCCTTGTTCTTTTCTACCCACATATGAAATGCAAATACAAAAGAGGTAAACTTACTATGGAGTTGTCATTAACATTGTCACTCGTATCACTACTATAGCCTTCTATTTCCCTTTGTGCTACTCATAATATCCAACTCCCTTGCTTTGCTTAACTATAGAACAATTATCAATAAAACAAGAATGGAACCCCTTCCTTTCCTAGCTAACTAGTATTTTAACATGTCTTGATAATCATCTAGGACTAAGGTTAATTTTATTACATGTCTCAACTTTCAATTAAGATTAAGGTTTTGGATCCTCTAGAATATTCTTACCAATCCACAAATACCAAACTCCACATGTGCGAGTAAGAAGAGTTGACATGGCTTCCACTTAGGGCCATGGTATCAACATGATAGATCAACATGAAAAAAGTATAACTTACTATTTATCTCCAATTAATGTGATCCTTGCATCTTGTGAAAACTGTCGAGAGGATAGGAACTACATTTCAAAGTTTTTATTTTAGAACCTACTATTCAATGTCCCAAGTAGATGTAAAATTTTAATGATTCCAAAACACTAAAATAAACTTAGGCTTAAAATGACTCTATTAGTTAATAGCTTCAATTTATTTATCAAAAAAAATACCAAACTAAATGACAAACTATATAGTCATCCATTTTAGATAAAAATGATTCTAAATTGAATAAAATCATTTATATATAACCAGACTTATAATAAAAATAATGAGATCGGGTGACATTTACTTGGAAATTAAATTCAAAAAATCAATAATCTTTCATTACACTAAGTATAACCAAAAACATAGAATTAGATATGGGACATTATATATCTTTAGTAACTTATACAATTTATTTGGCCTAATCTAATTAGTCAGATGAAGTGAAAAGTAAGCAATTGGACTTCATTGACATTAGCAAAGAATGTAAAATAGAGGTTTCTAACCAAATCACATAGCAGAGGCATATATTCAAGAATGTGCAAATAGCAAAGGCACATATTCAAGAATGTACAATTAAAACTAGCTTAGCAATGATTTCCACATGGTTGAAAAACACTTACCTGGCATATTTTGATAAAGCTATGTCACAATGTCAAATCATGAAGTTAGAAATTTGCCTAACCCAAAAAAGAATTTAAATCCGTTCAAGGTCATATCTCAAGTAGAACATGAACGAGTTTAAACACCACCATAAATTTCAAGGAAAAAGTGTTCAAGGTAAAAAAATAACTAGAGTTTCAAGCTAAACGTCTCACGAACACATTACCGTTGTGCCACATAGTATTCCACTCCAACTCCACTGCTTCTGCTTTTCATTATTCCACGCTCCTCTTGATTCTAAATTTGTAACTATCGACGTTCCCCCTCCCACTATCTCAAACACTCGTCATATTTTTAAGTGGCGGTAATGTAATCGATTTGTTTGGAAGTGGAACACTACTCGACATACCGTCATATTTTTAAGTAGTGGTAATGTAATCGATTTGTTTGGAAGTGGAACACTACTTGACATACCGTCATATTTTCTAAGTGGAGATAATGTAATCTATTTGTTTGGGAGTAGAACACTACTAGAGAGACTAACCAGGCATATGCCCTCTCATTCGAGCAACAAGTTTTTGAATCATTGAACTTTTGATCTCGTATTGATTGAGTGGGTTTAATGATTAAGAGCATGTATTTCCTTCTAAGAGGTTTACAGGTTCAAAACGAAATCATTGAACTTTTGATTTCATATTGAGCAACAAGCTTCTAAATCATTGAACTTTTGATATCATATTGATTGAGTGGGCCTAATGGTTAAGAGCATGTGTTTCCTCCTAAGAGGTCGCAGGTTCAAAACCCAACAGGGTAGAGTATGTATGCCTTCGTAGACTTAGCAGTCAAATCGTTGCACGAAGGTGGGTCATTTGTCTCACAAACAAGGGGGTCTCATACACCAATTTAGTGTCTGGCTTGGTCGTGACCTTAAAATTGGATAATAATAAAAATAACTTGCTACAACTGCAGGCTTTTGGCTTGGCTACGACTTTAAAATTGGATAATAATAATAATAACTTGCTACAACTGTAGGCTTGGACTTACTAATTAATTAATGTCATTGATCATTATATATTATCGTAATTAAGTTATTCATGTATGCTTATTGTTTATTGATCAAGGTTCTCAGTCATATATATGTTTGTTTAACGCTGATTTCTTATTATTTGCATCTTCTATATATATTTTTCAATATATATAGTCAAATCTAATTGTTATCCTCAAATGAACTTCATTGGAAAATTCAATTTAATTTTGAATCGAACTTTATTGTTTTTGAAGTAAAATTCGAACTCAAACCATTTGATAGTTGATTAGAGAGGTTGATAATCCTTTGTACCTTGGGTATTTCCTTTGGTAAGTGACATTGACATGCATCTACATTGTTATATATGTAGTTGGCTTTTCTATTATAATGCTTAGCTATATTTTGACTTGAAAGCCAAGAATGCTTGAAGATATAACCTATAAAAGAGATCCTTACTATTCAAAATTTTTTTTTTTCAACATTGGAAGATACTCTGACCAGTTTGAAGAAATTACAGAAATCACAGAAATTGCGTTGGGAGATACTCTGGAAGGGATACATAGCCGTGCCTTGTTGTAATCTTTTGGGATTTCAGTATAGTTAGGGATTTAGTTATAAATTAAGTATTTCTAGTTATACTTGTTTCAGTTATTTTTTTCAAGTATAAATGTAACTTTCATTGAGTGAATTTATATATAGATCATAGCATTTGAATCAATGGAATTCTCCAAAGTTCTTATCAGTGGTATCAGAGCCTGGATCGAACTCCAATGAACTAGAACACCTAGATCCTCCATTGTTGTAAACAAGCAAAGAAGATATGCTTGCTGACCTGAATACTTAATTGCCAGTAGCATTGGTAGAGGCATGACATGGTAGTGTGCACAGCAACATTGGTGGAGTCAATAGTGTTGGTATAGGCATGCTTGGTGGAGACTCTGCTCTAACAATTTTCAAATATACAGCCATTGGGTTTTGAAACCCACTGTATATAGGAACTCTCTTGGAGAATAGATAACTCTCCGAACTGAGAATGAGTTCTAGGGTTTAACTAAGCGACTAACAGAGGGAAACATGGACCCATGGAGGCACAAGGAGGGGGGAGCTCCACTCCCTCCTACAGTAATATGGTAGCAAATGGAGGAAGAGGAGGGAAAAATAAAAAACCTCCACAACCCTTGGAGGTCAAGACAAAAAACACTGAAACCCAGAAGGTGGAAGGCAGCAAAACCCATGCAGATCAAGGGGCCCATGAAGAAGACCGTTAGGAGGACAAAGAGGAAGACAGAGGTCAGGGAACAGAGAACAGAGCCAAGATGGGGCCCTGGAAACCTAAGACCATAACTAAATCTCAGGTTATTTTGAATGATCCAGCTCTACAAGTGCACAGGGATCACATGGAAAACTATGCCATCATATGCAAATTTATGGGAATCTGGCCATCAGAGAAAGCGATGTACACCTAGATAAAATACAACTAGAGACCAAAGGGGGAGTTCAATATACATCTTGGATCCAAAGGTTTTTTTACTGTGGTGTTTACAAACATGGAAAATAGAGACAGGATTTTTGAAGGAGGACCATACTTCTTTGCAGCTGTTGGTCTCTATATGTGGCCATGGACGATGAACTTCGTGCCAGAACGAGAAACCTTCACTTCGGTACAGGTATGGATTAGACTATACTCCTTACCTTTAGATTACTGGATGCCAGAGTCTTTAAAAGCTATAGGCAATAAATTATGTCATTTTTTAAAAATTTCAGAGGCAACTCTACAGGGAAAATATACATCCTATGCCCGTATATGTGTGGAGATGGACCTATCAAGTGCCCTTCCAGATGAAGTCATTCTAGAAGTCTATGATGAGGATTGGGTTCAAACAGTTGACTATGAACATATCTTGTTCAGATGTCACAAATGTCATGAGAATGGGCACCTATCCAGAGACTGTCCTCTTAATAGAAGGGAGGTAAACCTAAATACTAGCAAAGGGAAAGATCAGACAGGTTTCACCAAAGTATGAGGAAAAGGAAAAGGAGGGGGAAGAAAGACACAAAAGAACTCTATTGAGAATGATAACAAAACAACAATTTACAAAATTTTTGAGATCTTAGGAGAAAAAGAAGTAGATGGAGGGGATCAAGGGAGTACAGAGAAATAGACAGCAAGGGGGAAAGGAAAAGAGACCAGCATGGAGTTCACTCAGGAACAAAATGAACACACGACGGACCCTCTGAGTACCATGGAAATAGAAAAAGACTAGGAAATGACTCAAAGTGAAAGTGGGACAGAGGATCAAGACTTACAGGAGATCCTAGAAAGGGAGAAGCTAGAGCTGGAAAAGTTTCTAGAATAAGGAGGAAACCTGGGAATAAACTCTATCCCTTAGGAGGATGTGGACAAGGTCTGTTATAGACATTTTTGAGCACTTCAACCCCAATCATAAATGTCCATAAACTGAGGGCTCCTAAGTCCCTAAAAGTGTTGCTTCACTGCCTAAAGGAACAAGGTCAGCTGATTACATCATCTCCCAGAAGCTCTCCACTGAAAACTGCTCATAAATGGTCAAAACTGGACCATACTGAAAGCCCAGTGCAGAGGGTGTGATGCATATCACCTTCCCAGTGTACAAGGTGTGATGCATACTGAATTGCTCCTTTGTAGGGTGAGATTTTCAGGAATGGACAAATGGCAGGGACAAAATGCGAGGTGGAAGATCATGGAATCTTCTAGAAGCTTCCCCTCTGACACTTGCCTCTCTATTTTCGACCAGGGATGAGTAAGAGATCATCATTCTCCAATTGGAAGTAGGAACTATCAGAGAGAAGACACTAATCAGGACCCTAGAAGATGACTCACCTCCCTATAATCATCTATATATGGATCCCTCATCACAGAGATCGAGAGGCAGGAATTTTGTATCTTATAGAGAAGTGTTGTTGGTTTTCTGGTGTACATTCATAGTGTTGGGTGATCTAAGCTTTGCTTGAGGTGAAGAAGGGCTTTCTAGCTAGAGGATGATGCTGGGTCAGAACATATGGTTGTAATCCTCTTGCTACTTTTCATCTTAATAAAGAATTCTAGTTTTCCTCCATATTCTTGTTTACTTGTTTATATATATGCATTTGTATGGTTAACACACATCTGGTCCTGTGTTATTTATGAATATAGATCTTTGTTTCTTCGATAGTAGTATGTTGCTATGATTCCATAGGTGCTCTTTGAAGCTAGGTAGATGAAGAACAAGAGGTGAAGCTCTATCAAGAAGGAGAGCAAATCAAGCGCAAGACTAAGGTTGGTCTTCTTGGTTCTCCTCTTGTCTATTTTCATAAAGGAAAACGAAAGTGGACTTTACTTGTTTGTTTCTAAGATAGACACCCATCTTAGTGGGAATAGCAACATCCGAGTGGACACTATTCCCGGTAACAAAAGGGAAACCAAGTTAAGGCTAATGCCTTTCATTGTATTTAGCGTCACCCTATCCATTGTACTCTCTAAGACTAACTCTCCCTCTAGAAAGGTTATCGTATTGGCTATCTTCACGTAGAGCATTTGTTCTACTACTGACATGCCTGCTGCAATGTGGGAATACAAGGTACCCTTCTGCGGGGGCCACACTTGTAACTCCTGCACCTGCGCTCTTAGGGCCCCCAACACAGTTTGTTGCTCCATCATAAAGTCTTGGAGCACTTCACTAGTGACATCACGAACAGTCTCACTGATGTCATGGAGATCACCTTCAGTTAAGGTGATCAGGTCGATGGCCAGCTTTGAGGCCTTGAACTTCCTTCTTGGACCTGATCTCTCTATGATGAGCGGTCGTTTGAGATGTGTAGAGGCAGTCGCTGGGTCTATGCTCTCCTCTGCAAGTTCCGTGTCCTCTGCCACCTATCCTGCAGACACGACTTAGCCCTCCTTTGCCTGCACTATTGCGGCCTCTACTGTCTGCACTGTTGTTGCTGCTTCGACTGCCTTCTTCTGCTCCACGATTACCTGTACCGCTTCGCAAACTTCCTTGACCTCAGCTTCCGCTTGTTCGTTCTGCCTTCTCTCGGCCAGTTCAGTGATGCGCAACTTGGCATCATCCTTCCTTTTCTACGCTGTCGTCTTCTCCAACTCCGCCAAATCCGCGGCACACCACTTAGGAAGCCACGTCTCTAACACCATAAACATCGTGTCATTAGTGGATATGAATGGGAGCTTTGTACACTGCTGCGCTGGATCTTTTCGTGCCCTGATGTAGATATTGTGCATGTCCACCTTGAATTCTGCAAAACTCTAGAGACTGTTGTGCACCGTGGGGGACAAACATGATCTCCTATTAATACACCTTCGGATGCTCACCTCCATGAGCACCTAGAAAATCTTGAATTGTAAATCTATTTCACATCCTTGGTGGCCCAGAGCGAAGTGTACTTTGTAGCCTCTGGTAAGTCTCGTTCGATGCTCAGGAATTGGCTATCCTCCAGCAGTTCTCTCGCTACCAGCAAGATGGATAAGAGAAACCATGCGTAGTGGAAGGTATTACCCTGTTCCTGGGCCCCCTGATAGTTAAGAAAAAATTCTTTGCAAAGGAACTCAGCCCAGTTGAACTGGACCCCCTCCGCACACTGTTTGGCCAACGCAACCACTGACGCCCGTACTTCATTCGTGCGACATTTTCTCATTACTTTACCGGCCAGGAGTTGGGTGGCTACGTGCAACCCTTTATCCTTGACACTCATGATAGCTTAACCCATCTTTTTCTTCTCGAGCTTATATTTCGTCTTCATGGCCTTTGCGAGAGCCAAGTCACTGCTTTTCCCTGCTATTGTCCCAGTGTCCTTTCCCTTACAGGGAAGCCAAGAAATTCAATGGATGAGATCTGTCGTGGCGGGAATAGGCTCCTCCAGCCATAAGTACCCATCATGCACTAGGCAAAGCAGCTGCCTGATAATGAAAATGGTGATGGGTGTGTGGTGGAAATGTGGTATCCATAGCAATTGAAGCAACCCAACCTTTTCCACATCGTGTAGCCATTTTCACAGTTCTAACGTTATCATTGGCCCCTCTGTATTCTGTTTCATCAGGTTCATCATTTCTAAGTTTGGGAACTTCTTACTATTTATGAGGTCCTAGTATTCAAATTTCAAGGTGGGCACGTGTCCTAGGAGCTTACCTTCAAAGGTTATTCCATCGGGGAGGAGCGGGGTCTGGAGTGCACTCTTCATTGCATCCAAATCCTTTGGTATTTTGATTTTCCCTTTTCATGGAGGGACATACTCGGGCAGTTTCACTGCAAAGCGCAACAGTTGGATGTCTTCCTCCACATCTTCTTCTTCCTCTATTATGGCCATCATAGCCTGCAAGTCCTCTTCCTCTTCATCTGTTTCAATGGTGACTGCCTTGCATTTTTCTTTCATTGATAACTTATTATGGTGCAGATTCCTTGGGAACATGTGTACTAGTCCCATTGCCTGCTTATCTTTCATTGGTCATGGCATCCAAGGTGATTTAAGGATTTCTGTCACATCCCCAGTGCCTTCGAGAACATCATGGACCATGGGGGTCTATGTGGCCTCGTTGACAGTTCCTTCTTCAATGCACAACCCATCCTTAGTGGTCGTCATCCTTTCTACACTGTATGCGATCTTTCGTGAACTTAAAGGCTCTATTATCACTCAGCTTTCAAAACTTTGCACTCTGCTCAACCGCTCAAATCTTAATTAACCAAGTGTTATCTACTGGCTAGCACTTGGAGTTTTATAGTGCCTTTTGAATTCAAAATTGACTGTTCCCCCCAATTATGGGCCATCAATGCTTTCTTGGTAGCAAATTTTTAAAAATCTTGCCCATAACTCCTATCTTAAATGCCCGCCGCCCGCTCCATTTGGCCTCAAATCGGACATCTCATCATGAACATTGACACCAACGGTCACTGCCCAGCCTATCCACGCAGCAGCACATCCCCCCTTATGCAGGCGCAAACATTGTGACAGGTTGTTCCTGTGTGTACCTATCAAAGCGTGGAGTTCTAAGGCAGAATAATTTATAGTCCCGCACTCCCTTTTAGCTACTTGGAGTGCTAAGACTATTCTTCGTATAGCTAGTTAGGTGGTCATACCACCTGTGCGAGGCTCCATCTTGCCCCCCATATAGGCCATGGAAAATCCTCATTTTTCCTCATGGCAGTTGGCTTCGTGTGCTCTACTATATGTAGTGTGCTCCCCTGGTTACTACGTTTGGTGATATGTGGTCCTAGCTATGGTAGCAGACTAATTAATTCTCGGCGATAGTCTTTGAATTCATTAGTATGATCATCTACACCTTGCCTTGCCATCCTTGGTTCATCGATGAGACATGCTTGCTTGAGCTCGTTTTCCAGCCTCTTGACCTCTACGTCCATCAAAATTATTTTCTTCCTTAGCCATACCCGATCCTTTTCAAGTTTGCAAAGTATAAGGTTCCCTTGCCGAATGGCTTCCTAAAGCCTTATGTGTTCTACTTCACGTCGCTGTGTGATTTCTTCATCCTGGGCTTTCCACACTGTCACACCTGCAGGTGCTATTACGTGTGGATTCATCATCCCATGCTCCTCCATCCTGGAATTGTTTTCATGGTTAGGGTTTTGCACATGGTCCTATAGGCCCATCGAACTACTGGTACGCGTAGGTCCCAGTTCATGTGTTTCACATGGTGGACCCTGTTTAGTAGTTCGCACACCTTTTCAAAGGCTTCCCCATGTATGATGTTTGGCGTGCTAGGTTGTATCATGCTTCGTCATTCGCACACTTGTCTTGCCTTCTTTTGCTTGTTGTTCCTCTCTCCTATCAAGAGAGGGATGTCAGTTCATGTAGGTTGCATACCATACGCCTGTACCCATCTGGAAAGGTGGGCACACAGGTTGTTTCATCCATCCTGCTTGGCTTCCATCCTCCTCTGAGGCTTCCCAAATCGTAAGCGCATCATCTTTCGGCATTTACACCAGTCTCTGAAACTCTGCTGGTGCGTACTCCACCATCTTGTGGGTGTAGAGTGCAGTGCCCATTTCAGAGCATCAGACCACTGCTATTCTAGCACTTCACTTTCAAACTCGTTCAGGAATTCATCCATCGTTGTTAACCCATCATACATAGGTAGATTTCTTTCCATAGTTGTCATGCAACGCAGTGATCTTACCATCATGTTGCAACTAAGCATTGTTACTTCGTGCAGCCGATTCTACCATTGCTCCATTTTTGCGTTCGAATATGAAGTGCAGGAGTTTTTGTGCTCCCACAAAATCCTAACATCTTTAGTCAGATTCACTCAATCCTATTCATTCGTAGTTATCTTGTAGATGTAATCGAGATCATCATCACTATCATCGTCGTGCACCAGTTTATTGTATCGCGCTTCCTCAACCGGATCTAGCAGTACTACTACGCGTAGTGACTTTTTCTCAAAGATCATTTTTCACTTCTTTAAATTTATGGCTCCGTTCATATCAGTGGCCCAATCTATGCCTGGTAGCATGGGATAAGGATTATTGTCATCGACAATCTCTATCACTTCGAAATTTGCCAATGTGATTGTGCCTTCGATATCCACCATTACCCCTTGCAATCTTCCCATGGGTAGGATCCTCTGCTGGTTTTCCATTAGCAATTGAATAGGGGACCATTGCAGCACGAGCCTACCCATACGCTCCCATGTTTTCTTTGGCAGCACATTCGTGTCCGATCCTAGATCCAGAATTACTTGATCCATTTCATACTCGCCGATTTGTGCGGTCAATCTCATTTCCCTTCCTGTTCGCAATGCATTCTTTACAAGTTTTTAGACTACGTAGGGTTCTCCTGACCCAATGCACCTAGTGATAAGTTCCTGCAGTGCTTTCACAGCTTTGTTCTCATGCAGCAGTTTCATACATGTCTCCAGAAAGGTAGTAAGCATCGAAGGATCCATCCCTAGTTCTAGTTTATCCTTACCACCTAAAGTGGAGGCCTCCATGAAGCTCTTCTTAGCTTCCATGCATGTCTCCTTCGCGCGCTCCAAATCAAATTCAGGTTCCTTTGTAGGAGCTTTGCGAACCCTCACACTTTCTTCTGGCTGCTTACCATTAGAATCTTTGGTTGTGATATTGCTTCTGAGCACTATGTTTACATTCAAGTCTTCTTCACACGGCTCAGACCTCATCATTTGCAAATTTTGAATTGGGGGAGGCTAGTGTACCCCTTTTTCGCAAAACCTCGCTATCAAGGTAGGGAAGTCTTCTACTTCATGGTAAAATTGAGTATAGTACAAACATGATGTTCTTATCATATTCATACAATTGTGGGCATAGTGTTTGGGCCCTCTACAATTGTAGCAAAGTATTTTTCTATGACCCCTTCCTAATCCCATTCCACCTCGTCCTTGTCCACACCCCTGAAATCCAGCACGCGCCATTCCTGTATTTGGGTCGAGGGCTCATGTCTTGGTCTGTATCCTGTAGGTAGGATTCTGATCCATCATTAGTTCATAGCTTGTGCAGGTGCGTTCATCATGGCCTATTGACCTGCAAAAATTACAAAGCAATTTCTAGGACGTCTATGTATACTTCTACAATAGATGACAATTTTCTATAGTGTGTTTTCCTCCTATTTGACAAATCATGCACCATAATGTAGGCACCGCGCTTGGTCCTTCTTGTGCCTCAGGTCTTAATGGCATCAACCCTCCTCCCACTAAGTAATTCGCAAATACTAAATAGTGGTCCTTGTTATGCCCTTGGCCTTTGCATTTTATGCACCATACCTCCTTGTGCACCTCTGACCAAGGTGTCATGTCCTATTTAAAACTCTGCATTTCTAGACACAAATTTTGCAATTGTGTGTGGATTTGTTGGACTCCCAGACTAGGATCTTGTGTATGGGTCTCATGCAGTATCATTTCCATTTCCAAGGCTTCGACCTGGGTGGAAAGCTTTTGTTGTGACAGTGTCATCCTTAAATGCAGTGTTAATGTTGCAACAAACCATGCACGGTGCTGTCCATCCGTTAAAGTCATGTTGGCTTTGCAAATCATACTCTTCAATAATTGGTTCAAATCCCAGGGGGTCTCGCCCGGGAGCATCATGATCTCCTTAAACTCGATAATTAATTGTGTATCCGACTTTGGGCTGCTAAATTCCCTGTTCAGCGCGACCTAGATTTCTGCGATTCCTTAATTTGGATGGTCATTAGAATTCTTAATATACCATGTTAATGTGTGATCCTACAATGCGCTCACCAACGTATACTTTTTTATGTTGTCATCCACGACTCCTTGTGCTTCCCATACTGCTCTTACCACGAACCATAATTGATATGGATCTTCATTCCCTACTCCTCTGAATACTGGTAGTTTGAATGCACTTTCCATACTGAACTCTGGTGGTGGCAGAAGTGGGGTGGGTGGAGATGGAGGTGAAGATGGTGAAATGGGTGGCCGTGTAGGTGGAAGTGGTAAGTGCCAAATTCGTTGCCTTATCAGAGTGACCATGCTTCACAGAGAAACTTTCGCGAGTTCTTCCTTGCTTTCCCACGAGGGTGAAATTAAGGGAATAGTTTCTAACTCTTCACTACTTCCGTTTCTGTAGATCTTCCCACTTTGCGCAGTCCCAAACATTAATTTATTCACATAACCCGCTTTTCACACAACAACATTTTAATCCAAGTGTTCAACGATTTAATGTACTTACCTTGCGGTCCCTTGAGGAAGCGCCATTCTGCCTCACTATATTTGACAGTTGTATATACCACGAACTTGGTGATAAACCCTCCTATAATTTGATTAAGCCAATGGTCCAAATTGCACGCGATCTTCTCTTTTGACACTTCTAGTCTGCACACTAATTCTGGAGTCCACACAATCGGTTTGTCAAGCCTACACCTTCCCTGACTATCTGCTAGCTTCGTGATCCACTCATACAATTTAGAGGGGAAAGAAGAAAAGAAAATTTCATGGATTTCTATATATAAGTAGCGCTCCAACCACTATTCCTTTGATACTCACAAATTCCTATTTTCTTGCGTTGTGAACTTGTGAATCTTTCTTTCCAACCACACTTCAATTTCTTTCTTCATCGGATTCCAACGACATGACATGAGACATCCCTCATGCAGATCCCAATCCTGGCAACGAAACCATTTGTTGGCTTGTAGAGGCCTGACCCAGGTTCAGAGGTAATTTAGCCAAACAAATCCTAGTACTACTGGCCCTTTCGACAATAGTCTGTGGAGCGCGGATTGAGGTCTCACCCGAAGTAGTGTGGGAGGGTGCTAGAACCAGGTTTCTGTACCCTGGAGATGTTTGATGATTTTTGGTGGTCTACGGTTCGACCCTGTGCGCACATCACTATGCACACTTACCTGTACCTTGCAGCCTGAGATGTTGCCTTCGCGTAGCCTTACTCGAGGGCCGAACAATGTTATTACCCAAGTCCTTACTAGTAATCCTATCTGATTTTATTAACTTAGCTTATTTGTATGCTTTCAGTTATACTTAACAATATTCACAATTCCTACAAGTGCACAGTAATAAACAATATAATTGCAATTCATATCCAACAGATAATAACCCAAGACAGATACATGTAATTTAGATAAAACTTCTCTTTATTATTCTTTCTCTTCAGTTACAAACTCTGTTCTACCCTCCGCACTCAACTGTAGGGGTCCACACAGTCAGTTGTGGACACTCTACTAGGCCTCTGCGCACTCAACTGCAAAGCCTCTTCCTACTACTATGACCCAAGACACACTTAAATACTTTCTCTGTACTTCTATCTCATCCTTCACTCTTCCTTCTTTCTCCTCTATCTTTTTCACTTAGAGCTTCACTCTATTTATACAATCCCATGATCCGCAGACCATGGGTAGGCTAACATTACATTCAAAACTTAGGACAGACAACCCTATGACCCTAACATACACTCCACACCCACAATTCGCAGAGCTTTACAATAATATTACTCAAAACTTGGGCTTTAAGCCCCAAAACATGTTGTGGGGAGGATTCCATGCCCAACAGAAAGGTTCCATGTCACCTTATTTAACTACCTCCAAGGTTTTTGTTGGAATACAAATTCGAATTTTCTCTAGTTTGATTAAGGAAAAGTGAAACTAAGATTTTCTTGATGAATTTTCAATAGTGAATAAGTTCGAGGATGTCATTAGTCTTGTTCTTTCTGGAGGGGAATGGTTCCAGTGTCTTCTTCCCACTGATAGATCCAGGACATACTACATTATGTTGAGCTTGAACATTAAGGATTTCAAAGACCAAATTCCTCAATTTCGGAAGAGCTTTATAATGTAAGCGTGTCAATATTTGGTGGCACAAATCACTTTGATGATTAGTATCATGGACCATTGCTAGAAGGGTATTCCAATAAATCTATAAAGTCCTCCAAATCTTGATACCAATGTCAAATAATTTCTCATACAGGATCCCATTGGTTAAGTAAATATTTTTCCCTTGATGAAGGTGACTATCATTCTTTTGTCCTCTAATGTAGGTATAGATACCAAATTATTCTTCAATCCCAACACATACATCACATCATGAAGAAAAAGAAATTCCCCATATTCTAAATGAAATTTAATAGAACCAAAGCCCTTAATGGGATGAGTGGAGTTATCTCGAATAATATTCATACTTGACTCCCTCTCTACCAAGTTAGAGAGAACCTCCTTATACCCAAGGAAATGATGAGAGGCCCCACTATCGACCAACAAACTATCCCAAGTATTCAGAGGAGAGTAACTAGAAATTGTAGAAATAAGAATATATCCAAATTGATTAGTAGCAACATTACTTTCATTCCTAGTATTTCTTGACCTCTTTTGAGGACAATTATCTTCATCACGATCATTCGAAGAATCTCTTCTTCTTCTTTCATCTCTTCCATTACGATCATTCCTTTAATCACTTCCTCTTCTTTGATTATTAACTTATTATGGTTGATTCTAGTGTCGTTTTGTGCAACATCATTCATCTCAGGGAAATATCGAGCATAATGATCTTTCTTATGACAATTGTAGCATTCAATGTGCAATGATTCCTTGTCTCTTCCATTCCTTCTATTTGAATTATGGGGAGTAGACTTCCTTAAACTTTATTAACCTCCTTTTCCTTTATTTTTCTTCTTATGAGCAACAAAAGTTATGAGATCTTCTTTTTCATGTTTTTGTATCCTACCTCTTGAGATCATCCTTGATTCTTCTTGAGTTATTTTCCAGTGAGCTCATAAAATTACGGGAAACTATTGTCATTTCTTATGGTGACAATGAAGGTTTCCCAAATAGGAGGGATACCTTTAAGAGTTACCAGCACCAACTACCTGTCAAGTACAATTTTCCAAGTTTTAGCAATTGATCCTTGAGACGAGATATCCTCATGATATAGGATTACATAGATTTTCCTTTATTCATCTTCATACCTTTGAGTTGATCTTTCAAGGCGATGATTTCATTCAAATTTTTGACTTCATAAATGATGGCCAACTTATTAGACATATCCTTATATTTATTCAAATTTCCAACAAAGCAAGTAAATGATATTATAAAACATAAAAATTAATTTTATTTGCTTTTAACTCACCTTTCTTGTACTTTTTCTTGGAAGCAAAGGGATAATTTTATGGAGCCTCATGAACTTTTTCTTGAATGTACTCCAAGACATCATTATCACCTGATATGATTTCCAGCCTAATCTTCCAAGCAACAAAGTTAGATGAGTCACCCAACTTCTCATTTTCCTTGAAGAGGTAGGCATATTGAATTTATTAGATAGGCTCCTTCAACTTTTCCAAAGATGATTTTTTAGCTCTTGTCTCCTTTGGGTTTTTAATTTAGCTTAGCTCTGATACCATGTTAATTTTCCACGATTCTAATCTATTTCAATTACTTTAGCCCAATTTACTTATTCAATAAGAAATTTAGTAAAAATTAATCTTTCCAATTCAATGCAGTAATTAAAGATAGAACAATAAATGAAATGACAATAGGAGATAATCAAAAAATCAATAAGAGACAATGATTTGGTCAAAGACGAGGGAAAAACCCCACAAAGGGGAAAACCCTTTGAAACTCTTCTTCTATAATGTGGTCTTCAAATAGAGAGTACAATGAGCACAAGTCCATAAACAAAAATGAAATTTAGAGATTGACTTATCGAACAATACAACCAACCAAACTCCAAAATACGAGCCAATAATCAAATCTTGTCAAATTAAACACTGGTTAAAGTCAACTGCAGCAGCAACAACAACAAATGGTAAATGGTCAACAATCAATATTGCTATAAATGAATTCGGTCAATAGTAAAATTTGTAACCTGATCAACTGGTTATAGTGCCTTAAAAACAATCTCAAAAATCTCCTTCAAACTCTATCAAAGTGAAAGTCAAGGGCAGATGAAACCCTAGTTGCAGGTCTGAACTCAACCATAGTTAAAGTTCCAAAAAAATATTGATTTGTGTGCTAAGAAACTTGGCATGAAAAAAAAAAAATATGACTAAGAGATCGAACTCCAAAACAAGTGGTCAACGCTAATCAAAGTGCAAATTTCAAAATTTTGGCCTCCTAAAAATGTCCTTCCTCCTACTCGCACATGTGAAGAGAAGCTCCTGAAATTTCATGTGTATTGAACCCAAGAAGAGAGAGAGAAGTGTGTGAATGATGATGACCAAATGATCTTGATGTGACCTTAATTTATATGCATTGGTGGAGGGCTAATTAGCCTCTACGTCAACTTGATCAATTGTGACATTGTGGGCTTCACTTCAAAAATACATTTTCTCTTATCTAAATCCAATTCTTCAAAGGTAAAATTTGGTCCTCTTGGAAAGAGGAATCTATTCCAATGATTGGAATTTTTCATTAAGCTGCCAAATTAATAGTCATAGCCGATGGGCCACAAGCCTCACTTCTTTGTAGTCATAGTTATTTTATATTTAGAGAAAGAGAGCAGAGTTGCCTTACTTTCTAGTTGGGTTTTCTCCCAACATGGTTTCTTAGGACTATCTTGTGACAAATGTGGCTTGTGAGTTTTTCTCTCATTGTTCTCTATTTTCTGCATAAATTTTAATTTTCATGCATACCTGTTGAGAAATCTATGGTGGCTAGATTAGGGTGGTTTATCTTATCTTTGATAAATGCTTGTGATGTTCTTTTACTTAACTTGATGTACTTGATGTTAACTTATTCTTCTCTTGATTATTATGGTGTTCTTATCATCAAACAACTACCAAACTATGAAGATAAATAAAATAGGACACAAGATATAGGCTACTATCCAAGGCCAAAAACTCTCCCTTGAGAGGAAAACCCACAAGAATTCTTCTCTTTTTATAGAATCTTCAAATGACAAATTCCAAGAATTTATAGACCCAAGACAAAGACCTCTCCAAGACCAAGTCAATCTCTCCTTTGATGTCCTTCACAAATTCAGGAAAAGTCAAACAACTTCGAAACTTTAGATTTTAGCATCACTTTAGAATTTCAACTACTGCTTCAGGTCTGCAACTTTTTGGCCTTCTTGTAATCCTGTTTTTCACATGTGTGAGTGATTTTATGGCAGAACTAAGCCTTCTTTCTCCTTCACTTAAGGTGCTTCTTTCTTTTTATAATTTCTTTTTCAAAAATTATCTTATTCACACTAAACTTTGTCTCCTTTAATTCAGTCTTGTTGTAACAAAAGTGTGCCCTAGTTTTCACATGTAAGAGATATGGAGACCCAAAACAAATTTCATAAATTTGATTTTTCTTCCTTGAACTTCGCTTGCTTTTTTGGTCTTCTTTCTCCTTATTATTGAACTTATTTTCTCTCTTGATCAAATGTCTTAATGCTTCTTCAAATGAGGGTGAGTGCCCTTTATATATAGTCTTTCCTTGGAGCTCGAACGGTGATCATGAGGTCGACTTGTCCTCTTGCAGGTTGACTTAGCCTTGGAGGGACTTTGACACAATCTATGAATCAAATAAATTATTCTGACTTGATACAAGATTCCCATTAGGATCTATTACATGTAACAATGACTCATTTGGCTCTTAACTCTATGAAAAAACCCTAGAAGTACACAATGGGTTCTTGACCTATAAATAAAATGACCTTGAGCATAAAAACCATGTTATAAAATAATAATAATAAATTTTCTTTTCTTTTTATGTAACACCCTCCTCCCACATCCACCGAAGTAACCTTGCCAACTGGGATAAACATGAGACGAGAGCTACTATGATCAGATTTGACCTCCTAGGTAACCTCAAAGAAGTGGAATAGATGGAAAATCACACACAGTCATCCAACATCATCTACAAAACCCTCAAAAGACAAGTCAGCCACTCAAAAAACCTGTCCCTGGGTCCCACTATTGTTATTGATTGTTGTAGATCTAACCCAAGAATATTATAAATCTGATATGAAAATATGAGACAATGCAAATAAACCCAAAAATAATATGAAATGAATCTTTATTGATCAAACCCTTATGGTAGGGAAACACCATACATTCACTCCTTAAGGAAGGAGAACACTCCACAACCCATTCATACAATAATTCTTCTCTTCATATCTCTCCATGTGGAGTCTCTAGCCTCTATATAGGCCTCATACATACAATACCATGCATCATTACCATGGTTTCCTCATACCATCAACTAATACCATGGGCCCCTTACATTATTATTAACTACTTATGGTCCCTTATATGACATGGGTTAACCACCTTATTTATTACTATGGCCCATCCCATTATTACATTATTACCTTGGGTACCTCCCTCGGTACCCATATTACCGCCCCTAGGTATATAACATTC